>JAECUM010095477.1:0-113489 GCA_016617855.1 Megalonaias nervosa
TCTCTCTCTCTCTCTCTCTCTCTCTCTCTCTCTCTCTCTCTCAATTTACATTTCGTTCATTTCCTTTTTGAAGCTAAAGTTTTCTTAATAATTCCTTTCCTTTTCTATCAAAACCAGAGACATATTTACTCACCAAACCCAAAGGTCTATTATCCAACATTTCCTTTCCCACCGAATAGTGAATTAAAATATTCTTTATTTCGTACTTTCTTAAAGATGCTTTCGCTACAAAAGGAGCATGCTATCTGACAAACGCAAGCAACTCGTTCTTTTGCATAGACTTTAACCTATGCTAGGTAGGACTTGAATTCCGATTCGCAACATCAGATGACATTGTGAATGCTTTCTGGTTTCAAAAGATTTCTCAAATTTGTGAAACTAAATTCTTTACCAGTAACTACGAATATTCCAACAAGGCCAAACAAATTTTCAAAGACGCATTTTTCAAAATATCTCTGAAATATCTTAAAGTAATTCAGATCCCGAACAAGCCTCCAATATCTGTTAGGATCCTAGGTCTTAAACTATGTAATAGAAAGAAGAGAAACCAAAAAGTGTAGTAAAATCAACGTTTTATTTCTCTATAACACCAATGAAAAGTTTAGAGATATTTACAGATTTGGGAATTAAATCCCAACTAATCCCAAACACAGTATCACAATCCTTAAAGTCATGAATGTTCCGAATGAATGCCAATGAATGTTCTGATGTACCACAATGATGCTATCCTGAATGTCCTTGAGTGAGTTCACAATAATTCCGAAGTGTGGTAATTCAATGTCAATGAGCATTTAGTAAATCCAATGAATCATTTAAATACTTATTCTTGAATTATATCTGAACACAACTTTTAAAGATTTCCATAGACTGATCTTAAAACAGGAATAAATTATTTGTTTTTCAAATTCTTATTTATACACATTTTCCCTTGACCAATAACGTGCAAGGAAAAACCCAGACAAACTCTAAACAAGACTGACATTGAACTCTTGCTACGGAAACATGTTGTTTAAACCTACAGTCATTGACAAACGTTAAGCAGATAATATATATATATATATATATATATATATATATAGTATATATATATATATATATATATATATATATATATATATAATATAACCACATCCAATCTGTTGCTATAATGTATAGGTTCATATATACAAGTCTGACGTTTCATGCATATTTTTTGCATTGAATATACACCATTGTTAACGTTTATATTTCTAAACATATTTCTTCCGTAATTTTTTCAACCGGCTAGTCCTAGTACACAAACTGGGAAAATGTGCATTACAACAGTTAAGAATTGCGTGTATTGAGTTTTAATTTATTTGACATGTAATAATATCTAGGGGACTGTTTTCGATTTACATTTTGTTTCCTTCAGCAAAGGATACAGATAGGCTGATAGACCTATTATCATCAAATGGAGTACTATTTATAATGTACAATATTGATATGGGGGACCTCAATGAACGTTTACTGCAAGCATATAAACTTTCACTGACCACAGGAGACAGCCTCAGCTTTATGGTATTATGCAGATTGAGTTGTGCAAGGAGAATATTGATTCAGGTAGGTAAAAAATGGTGCCTACGGTTGAATATTTTCTTTTATATCAAATTTAGAAATGAAATGAGATTCTTTATAACATCGTGATGAAATAGAAAACATTCTGCAATACCTTTCATTACTATTAATTTTACTAGCCATATGATATTTATTTTATTCATTAAATATGCAACGTTATCATTCTTCCACATTAAGTATACAACGTTAAAGTTATTCAAGTTCAGTTGTACTATGTTTGTATTATTCAATACTAATTATACTTTTTAACTGAAGGTTAATTTGTTCCCTACAATTTTGTTTATTCACTGTATGGCATGCATCCATTTATTTATCCATATTTATTTCACAAATTCTTTTTCTGTGGCATGTTTTATTAAGCTGCAAAATTAAAGTCTTGAAAATTAAGCTGCTGTCATACTAAATATAGGAATGTGCTTTCAATGACGATTAAAGCTCAGAACATCCTTTTCAATGCCTGAACACTATTCAAATTCAGCACTGTTAATCGTTTTGTGCATTGGAAATATAAGTACTTTTTATTTAACTCGTAAGGCTGATAAGACAAGCACAGTCGAGCACATTGTGTTCAAGGAAGCTTCTTGCTGGCTGCTTGCGGTATATGAAAAATTTTCGGACGTTTCCAGAAGACTGAAAGGCTGCGCAGACGATCTGCATAACGTAGCCGTATTTTCCTTTCCAAAACTCCAGGGGGAAAATGATAAGGTACAGACACATATTTTTTTAACAACGTGAATTGAATTCATTCATTCTATCTGGTCATATTATATGTTATGCTTTGTGTTTAAAACGTAAGATGATCATCGTAATATTCTGATTTTCTTACATATTCTAGCGGGAACATCATTTTTGAACAAACCATTGAGCGAGTGTATGCATCGTACCTTTATACACCTGAGAGCTTTTAAAATAGTTTATATAAATCCTTATTCCTTATAAAGATATGTTGAAAACAAAAGATACTCGAATGAGCAATGTCATCGTTGCCAACAATCATTAAAATTATTATACAGATAGAAGATCAAACGTGAGTTGTCATTTCTAAAGATGTTTTTTAAACATTTTGAATAATTTCGATTATTTGGTGTACAAAATTTCATTTTAAACGTGCGAAAACTAAAGATTCTACAAACAGTTACCACACGGCGAAAAATGTTGATCCTGTTTGACAAAATTGCAGAACAGTTCAGTCATATGATTTAGGAATATATTTGGATGCTTTAGTTGATACATCATTGTACTGCAACAGGAAAACGAATAGCAAATGACACAAAAACAATTTACATTAAATAAATGGGTATGGAAAAAATAGTTAATGAAGAACAATCGCCCCACCTCCTCACCCACCAAACAAAAAACATATATTAGAATCTTCCCCAGGCAACGTAGTGCTAAACAGGTGACAATATTTTTTGCTAAGATTTGTTTGTGAAAGTACACATTGTATTACAAACACACGCTAACTTGATTTTTATATTAGACCGTATAGTTAATTCATTAGTACCCATTATAAAGAGGGAGATCTGTTCATTCGCAAAAACAAGCATTATTCAATATCGCTGGATGTTACCTTCCTACTTTACCTACTACTGTAAGTAACAACAGATGGTACTACAGGTGACTTTTGACTGAGTGGACAGCTACCTGTGACTCCCTCTGGAAAGTGTTCTCTGGCTGATCGTTTATGTTAATCTTACTGTCTGTGAATAGACATAGCAAGAGCTGTGAGGACAGCGCGAGGCATCAACCCAGGTATTGTGGGACCTGATGGCAATACATGACATAAGGACTCGTCTCTTGACGTCTCGACATTGTCTTAGCACTGATTTCAGACAGGTCTGAAAGGGAGAGTGAGGGTGACTTTTTGTGCAACATTCTCTAACTTAAATCCAACTGACGCGCACGTCATGACATCTTTCCCATCCCCCACCAGATATGTTCAAGTCTTGTGACGATGGTCCAGCATTAATACAGCAGGTGTGGATACATTGATAGCTATAACGGCAGACTAGCTCTCAGGCGGCTCAGTGTATAATGTCACTGTTTAATGGACAGAAGCAGCAGCGAACGCAGAAACCCCCTGTGCGACTGATATAAAATCCAGATAGCTGCCCATAGTTAAATTCGCTTTGCTGAGGAAGGACATCTCAGTTAACTAGGAACTGGATAATCCTTCTTTAGAATGTGGCCGAAGTAAAGAAGAGCGACGTGAAGCAGGTGATCGGTTTACCATTAAACTACTGCTAGTCATCAAGCTCACAAATCTCCCAAAGGTGTGAATGACAGACTAATGCTTATGAGACTCCCACTTTTTGGAGAATAACTTTCAACTACCATCAAAACCTACGCGCCACCATGACCAACCCAGATGAGATCTAGGACACATTTTATGAAAACCAAGAGTATCTTATCACAGACGTACTGAAGGCAGACAGGTTCATCATCTTTGGTGACTACAGTTCTAGAGTTTGTACAGACCACCAGATATGGCCATGGGTCATCGGCAAAATTGGTTTTAGCAAATGGAATAAAACGGACTCTTTCTGCTTAGGGTGTAGGCTGAACATGACCTCCTAATCACCAACACACTTTTCCTCCTGCCAAACCTCAACAAGACATCGTGGTTGCACCGACGCATTAGGTACTGGCATCTCAATGAATACGTCATCGTTGGGAGAAGAGACATGCAGGATAATCAAGTCACGAAGACCAAGAAAAGTGCAGATTGCTGGACTGAACACGTGCTCGTAGTCTCCAAGCTCAATACCCTGATTCAGATTAACAGACGACCGCTTCCCCAAATGAATACCCATAAAGATGAATGTCTCCAAACTGAAACACGAGAATATAAAACAGGGATTGGTCGGCATTGTGTGCAGCTAAATAGAAACAATTGATGCGAACTGCGAGAATGTCGAGACAACTGGGCATCCTTCAGAAATACTGTGTACTCAACTTTATCCAAAACCCCTCTTTAAAACCATAAGTGAACATCAAGACTGATTTGATGAGAACAATGCCGCAAAACAGAGACCACTGACATTGAATGGCAAAATACATGGAGCAGATGCTATACCAGCTGGCGTTTATAAAGCAGGATGTTCTTACATGGCACAGAAACTGACTGAACTCTTCCAGTCAATGTATACAAAAGGAAAGATAATCACAGAGTACTAGAATGCTTCCACTGTCCGCTTGCACCATCGGAAGGGCAACTTTCAATCCTGCGACAAACATTGTGGCATCTCCTTGCTGTCAGTAACCGGCAAAATCCTCGCCAGAACTCTGCTGAATCGCTTGCGCATCACACTGATTACGGAGTGCTGCCTCAGAGTCTATGTGGCTTCATGAAAAGGAAAGGAAGTACAGACGTGATGTTTTCATATTTGCAGCTTGTCTACTTCAAGAGAAATGCCAGGAACAGAACTATGATCTGATAAAAGCCTTTCACACTATCTTTGGGGTCTTATGAAAATCACGGCAAACATCGTGTCGTCAAACCATTTCCAGTCACAAATGTGGTCAAGTATAGCTGTGTTGGCCCCAACTGTTGTCTGACATGCTTACGGATGTCTTTCGCAACTATAACGCTTGGACTGACATTGGATACCGAACTGATGGCAAGCTCTTCAATCAGAAGAGACCTCAAGCGACGTCTAAGTTACATGAGGTGACTGCTTGTGACACCCTGTTTGCGGAAAGGCTGTTATCTGAATGTAAAATCTGAATCTGCATTAGCAGCAGTAGAGCTGAACAGACCACTTGGCTGAAACCTTATTTATAAAAAATAAAGGTTCCTACAGAGGCTGAAAAAAAAAAGGTCAATAACATAAACCGAACCGCCTAACTTTTATTATTACCATATAGTTTGAAAAACGGATAATAAATCGTTTGGGTTAGCTCATTTCCGTTACTTTTTGTTGACGTATTTTTTTTTTAGATTTTTATGCGATTTCGTTTATTCGCGGGTCACTCAACTTTTGTCGTTCAGCTCTACTGCTGCTATGATTTTTATCCAAAAATTATATCAAGTCCGTTGCGATATCTTGACCTTGGATCATGTAAATTTATCGTTACAAAACCAAAGGGAGCAGCTTGTGCTTTTGAAAAGAAATTTTTAAATTTGTTCATGTCCATGTCGCCTGAACACCAAGTATAATAAATATTTTGCAGCGTATGATTATCTACTCCGTTGAACACAACTAAAACGTTACAATTATCTCTGATTACTTTTGGAATTTGTGTATATCTCTGTGTAACATAAATCACGTCTGTGATTTTTATGTCTACCTCGTGAAAATATTCTAGCTGGATTTGATTGTTTGTCCAGCATAACATCATCATACACTACTAAATTATTAATGAATCCATCCAGATCATCTACGGATGGCGCTTCATCAATATCAGTAATAAAGTCTATGACATTGTCTTCATGTAACGATTTTGCGTTTTCATTAAAATCTTTAAGTACTTCGTAACATCGCTGATCATCTACAGATGGCGCTACTAAATATAATTTATCCCACTTCAACCATCTCATTATTAGATTAAGCAATAATTGCGTTTTTCCACTTCCGGACGGACCTATTATAATCATTCTGATAGAATTCGAAAGCGCTGGATGGTGTTTTACTGGTTCTTGTTTTCGTGTCGCAGAAAAGTCAATTATATCCATATAATAAATAATATGATTCTATATTGTGTTCGATGCAGAGCACCTACCGATACTACTGAATTAACGACAATAACAACAAAATAAAAGACGTGCACTTACAGGCAGGTGTGTGAAATGTGGTACCAAGAAATATAAATTTATTCAACAAAAACAGGTGGGTTGATATCGCTGCTTCGTTAGGAAAATTACCAGGAACTCCATGGCCTAAATATCCCGGTGAGAAACATTTACCCGGATATAATTATTGTGGTCCTGGAACTCGTCTTGATATCCGACTTGATGATCAAGATCAACCAAAACCAGGAGAGTATCCAGTAAATAAGATTGATCAAGCGTGTTACGTTCATGATGTCGCGTATAAAAGTAAGGATTTGCAACACCGACATCTTGCGGATGTGAAATTGATTCACGCGTTAAATTCTATACCTAATAAATCTCTCAGAGAAAAATTAGCTAGTTTTCTAGTAAAAACTGCTATGAAAGGTAAACTGGTGCTAGGGGCTGGCAATTAATTATATAACTATCATAATGGAATCTGTTTATTATTCCCCGAGAGGATTCTGGAGAGGTAAGGCAGCAATTAGTAAACTCGCCGAAGCAGCAAAAGTTTCACGTGATGTCGCTGCATCATGGTTAGCACGACAGGCAATATGGCAAATCTTCCTAAGTCCACCTAAAAGAATTCATTATGCGCATTTTGATGTTAGTGTCCCTAATGAAGTTCATCAAGCAGATATTTTGTTTTTACCACACGATACCATTAAAACACGTGGACGAAAATCACGCACGTACAAATACGCGTTAACTGTCGTTGACATTGCGAGTAGATATAAAGAAGCGGAGCCATTATCAACAAAGACAACATCTGAAATTGCATCTGCGTTTGAACGCATTTATCAACGTGGTGGTCTACGATGGCCACGGTTATTACAAGTTGATCCTGGTAAAGAATTTCTTGGAGTAGTATCATCGTTGATGAAGAAACATAACGTTAAAATCAGACGAGGACATACTGAAATTCATCGTGATCAGGCAATCGTTGAACGATTTAATAGAACACTTGCTGAGCGGTTATTCGGATACCAATATGCAAAGGAAATATCTACTGACCTCAAAGATAGATCTCGTGAATGGGTTGCAAGATTACCGAGTGTGATAGCTGCGTTGAATAATGAAATTACTCGTGCAACTTCCATGAAACCTTCTAATGCGATCAAAAAAAATATATATACCAATACAACGACATGAATCTTTCTCTCAACCAGTGTTAGGTAATGTTACAGTTAGATATTTATATGAACCTGGCGAACTTGAAGGTGGTAAAAAAAGAGCAACCGATCCTATCTGGAGCGTGACTACACATAAAATTTCTAGCGTGGTTAGATCCACTGGTAGACCTCCAATATACAGACTAGATTCTACAGCCCCTCAACGTGGATTTGTACGTGAACAATTACAAATAATTCCTGAGGATACACAATTACCACCACGTTCAATTTTGTAAACGTCCAGAGCCTCGACGTCGATTACACTCAAGACAGGTCAGCATCACATTATCACGTATATGACCGAGATCACTATTAATTCTGTCTACGGTAAATTGTCTTGGATTATTATTCGAATATTGCCATGACATATTACAGTTGCAACTTGCGCAATGATTATTTTGTAGTTGTTTTAGTTTAATAATAAATTCAGTATCAAGATGAAAATCACGTTTATTTTTTTTTTGTCACACTTTTTATAGCTAACTAATTTTTTATTGATATCGACATTGTTAGTGATTTCTTCAGTTATTACGTAATCTACAATAACTCTATGCAGTTGCGATATTCTCCTGACTCGAGATACGGCGAGATAGACTAAATTTGACCATTCGATCCGATCATCTACAATCCAGATTTAAGTATCAGTTATAGTTAATCCCTGTGACGAGTGAATCGTTATAGCGTATCCTAACGTCCACGGTGATTTATTCATACTCAGCGCATTCTCAACGACATTAATATCGACTAAAATAATATCATTCAAGACAAGATTCTGTATTCCACCACCAGGAATTTCAACATCAATATTCTGTCGTCGAGTATCTGGGGGGCGATAACATAATGGTACAGGTAGATCTGAAAACTTTTCTTTATGTAACGTAAATAATTTATCCTGTAGTTCATCACGAACTATCTTTCTACTCGCGACTATTAAATCAGCGGGATTCCATAAAGTCCAAAATTCATTCATAGAAGTCTCTGGAATTACTCCTCGCATTATCTCACATTGTACTCTGTCTGGCTGAAGTCTGATTAATTTTTTTAAATTCCTTCAGCGGTTCATCAATAGCTCTATGGTCATCATTTATTTCTTCATAATAATCTACGTTATTCTTCAGCCATTCATGTGGAGACTCTCCAACAAAGGGTGGTGGTTGACCATTATCGCCGCACATAATCACAGCAGTATTCTTTAGTAACAACCAATCAAGAAATGTTTTTAGTGTTTTTAACGACACCGTGCATATCTCGTCCCATATAATATATTTAGGTATATATTTCTCACCCATTCGTTCAGGAGTCCAGGTATCTCCACACCATCTAAAGAAACTATGATAAGTACATGATTTTACTCCTCGTTGCTTTATTTCTCTGGCAAGTTTGTGCGTCGGTGTTAAAACAATCATATCTGATGTATTATTTATAAATAAATTAATTACACGAGTTGTTTTATCTGAACCACCACACCCATTAAGATAAACGGTTTTATGTTTAGATACAGGATCGTACACAGATGGTGCAGATGACTTTAATATTTGATTATTATTTTTGTAATATGTCTCCACAATTTCAACATCTGCAGATTCAGAATAACTAAGTATATTTTCTTGTTTTATTCTCCATGTTTCCCATTCACCATTACCGAGTTTTAATAAATCTGTATATTTTTTATTTATGTAGAACGAATCCGTAGCGACTCTGACGGCGTAACGAGGAAATTTATTTATCATCGATAATAGATTTATAGAAACATATGCCAACATCGAAGATCTTAAATGAGTAAACTGCGGTGACTCGCCATCAAGATAACTCACAATTGCACCTAGTTTGGTTCCATCTGATAAATAAGCATTACATCTGTTTATAAACGTATTTTTCTCCGTTGTATCAGCGATTATAAAATCTAGTTCAGCATCATCCATAACCAATCTTGAACAGTGCCGTTTATAATCGTATGAACCACCTTGAGTGAACTTACCGATTATCTTTCTACCAAGATCTTTTGCAATTTCTCATCATACTCGTTTCTGCATTTATTTATTTTAATGATATAATCTTCATCAATATCAGGGAATTCTTTCCTAGTATCATCGATATTAAATCTGTTCGGTTCTGGTAACCAAACTTGCTTCTGTGAATTATACGATATAATCGCTTCAGTTACTCTCAACGATATTAAAAATCCAACATCAAGCATATATCGCAATAGTACTATTGGAACCCAATATTTTTCTGAAAAATGTCTTCCAAACCAAGCATAAGTAATCGGATGGAGATTTTCTGCAAATTCGAATAATTCTACATGAGCAAATCCGGTTAAGTCAAAATCTGGTAAATGTCCGTTTATCGCAACCCTGGTCATGTCATGTGTAGGATGTCCGAATCTCTTAAAGTATTTAGAACATACTCCATATCCAAGAAAACTCCCAGGATAACACGCTACCATATCAACCGAGATAACATCACTATGGTTGTATTTGGTGTTCCATAATCCACCGTGACCATATTCTACACAGCTTTTCTTGACATCTTCAAGGAATTCCGATCGTGTTGGTTTCCATAAATTTTTTCCTGAGCGAAATGAGCCGCTACAGATGGAACTGTAAAACAATTATTTAATAATTGTCTAATTTTGACATCGTCTGAAGTATATTCACGCCAAAGGCGCTGCGCAAGATGTTCCATTTCTACATTAAGAGATTCTGTACGGTAAATATCACCATTAGGCCGTACAAACTGATCGTAATGATCATATTCCGAACTCTGAAATAACCAAACGGATACAGGGTCACTTTTGCTGATATTTTAAATAAAATCAAAGATGTCACCGTTATAAAATTTAACCGTTCTATCTCGTGGAAATATTGTTACTGCTGAGGTCCATGCGTGCGAATTATGATCAATAATATCTATAGGAGCTCCTCTTGATTCATATTTCGATTTATATAAAATCTCTCCTGTCAGCGTTTTTACTGTTATTGGGAATTTTAATTTCTTTTCAAGCTCAGCGACATCTTTGATAGACGCTCCGGTATCTTTAACCGACTCTGCCCATGTGTTTATTTTTTTACGTCGTAAATCTGTTAAACCATTACCACGTATCGCGTTTATGAAATGTTCTGTAACTCGTTCAGCTACACAATTTATTCTTGACTCTGACAATCTCATAGGTTTTAGATCTCCGACGTCAGATTTATTATTAAGCGGATATATTGCATATACGACTGCAGTAACTGGATATGCACGTTCATAATATAATTTATCTATACCGGTTAGTATTCCCGGCTTAGATTTATTACTCAAAAGAACAATATTACCCCCGGACTGCACGCGGACTGGATCACGCTTATCACGAATAATCCAAATATCTTCTTCTGTATTTACAATAAATTTTATTAAAATAAAATATTTTTGATTATCAAGATGATTAATAATTACTTTTCCTCGTTTGTCGTTCATCATATTAGTAACATTTCCAACTCTGAATGTTGACCACACATGAGCAGCGCCATCGTCACGAAATTCCCTTTTTGCTTCACGAATACGTTCGGTTACATCCTCATCCGTTAATGCCAGATCCTGCATCGAAGTACTAAATTTATATTCTGATAGTCTGCCAAGATCGAATCTAGCAGGGGAAGGTTCAATAACGGATAATTCCTCCATATAATTAAAACAAATATTTAAATTAAAGTTTTAGTATATATATAATGCTTGAAACACAAAACAAATGTGCTTGGCTCAAAATTGGATATACTTCTACTTGCAATAAATCGTGTGTGAACAAATACTGCGGAAATCATGCACAGAGTATCAAAAATGGAAGTACAGGACCAATACCGTGTGTGAAATGCGGTGTTGGAGTCAGAGGAAAAACTCAATTGTGTCTAAAATGTGGCGGAAAAAAATATAGAGAACTAAAACGATATTATGATAAAAAAAATAATACATCATCAGGTAAATCTCCTATAAAAACCGTAGAAGATTATCTGGTTAGATTTCAAAACAATGATTTAGACAAAAAATATTATATATATAAAATGACTCAGACAAATCAGACTTATGATGAAATGATCGATAATGATGTTATAGGAGAATTAAGAAAGGAAGTATTTCGTGATAAACACGAATTTGTAAAACATCCAGTATATACAAATTATGAAGCATCCCGAGATGGTGTAATCAGGAACTGCAGATTGAAAAAACCATTAGGTAATGTTGAAATTAAAGGTTATTTTAGATTTAATGTTGCTAAAGGAAAAAATACTTATCAAGTAGATTCGTATTTGAATGTCATTTTGGATTGATCAAAGATGGACATGTAGTTGATCATATTAATGGAAATACCCAGAATGATCGGTTATCTAACCTGCAGGCTATTACACAAAGTCAGAATTCTGCACGCGGAAATACTGGAAGGTGCAAAGTATTCGTAAAGAGAGCTATTAAATCCATAAATATACAGACAGACCAAGAAATGACTTTCCCATCAATGTATGCAGCTGCAAAACATTTTAGCATAAATTCACGATCGGTACGTGATGTTGCAGATAAAATATACAGATCAGCATATTCAATAAAATATGATCAGCGGATAGTATTTGAATATATCTAACTCTCTATTCCTAACAAAAAACAGATAGTTCTACTGTCAATTTTCCCAAGTATTTTGTTTAGCCATAATTACAGTCACTGACTCTGTCAGGGGTTCACCTTCATCGTCGCTGCTCTCAGCGTCATTATCATTTTTGACAGAATCAGATAGCATAATCTTTCTTAATTGCATTACACGATTATCCACAATCTTTTTTTCTTTCGTACTCGTGAGACAGTTCGGATTTAATATTTTCGATAGAACGTGCAAGAGGTGCAAATAGCTTTACCTGATTGTCGTTTACTATAGCTAGTGATTCAAGCATGGATTGATAAATCAACTTTATAAATCTGTAGTTTGAAGATAGTGTATATTTATTATCAAATTTTCTTTGTTGCAGTAATTCAAAATCGCACATGATTTTCTGAGGGTCGAGATTATCAGATATTTTTATTCCGTTATGTTTTAGTTTTTTAATAGCAGAAATAATATCATTGATGTTTTCATGATTCATTATATATATATATATATATATATATATATATATATATATATATATATTTAATATAAAAAAATATTAGCTCCCATGACTTTTTTTTTGTCAGGGAGCTGTTTTGTGTGTGATATATGGTTATATACAATGAAGATAATGGTTATATACAATGAAGATAATGGTTATATACAATGAAGGTGATTATATGGTTATATACAATGAAGATAATGGTTATATACAATGATGATATATGGTTATATACAATGAAGATATATGGTTATATACAATGAAGATAATGGTTATATACAATGATGATATATGGTTATATACAATGAAGATATATGGTTATATACAATGAAGATAATGGTTATATACAATGATGATGGCTATATACAATGATGATAATACAATGATGATGATGGCTATATACAATGAAGATGATTATGATTATATACAATGATGATTCTATGAACATGAAATATATACAAATGGTGATGACGAGGGAATCTTGTCTACGTCCAACAGATTTTGTACACTCTCCCCAAATACAAAACCTAGGGAGTGTAAAAGGTACACCCCTCAAGGGTGTATGATAGGAGAGTGTATTTTGTCTGTTGTGGATTTCGAGGAAATACTCCGGGTTCCCCCAATTAAATAGCATCAGTCGCCAAATGCAAGATAATATCTTTAGCATTTTTGGAGACTCGAACACGCGAGAGTCTGTAGAGCTTCGATCTACGTCCAACCGTCTTACCATTTCGGCCCTCGTTCTCTTATCAATAATACAGTTAAATTTAAGTAATATATCAAATATTTGCTGCTTCACTAACAGCGGCTTACAGAAAACAGATAGATCACTAAATAATTAACGAAAAACGATTGTCGTAGAGACTGAAACATCATTTTTCTGTCTAAAATGAGATTTTATACTTCTAGTTTCCAAAAAATATATAATTCTGTATAACACTGAGTCTATACGTAAAGCCGTAACAGCGGATATTGATTTAGTTATATAGCGGTTCTTAAAATAACTTTACGCACAGCTGTTATGGAATAATCAATATGCAGCCACAGTCTTCTAGATAATAGATTTCATTGTGCACGGATTTTATGCAAACAAAAAGAATATAATATTATAGACATCCGGATATTTTTTTTTTGTTATAATAAAAACGTATTATGATTTCACATACAGGTTTATATTTAGTACTTCATTTCTCGTGTCCAGAATTCTATTATTTTGGTCTGTGAGTTTAAAGTGTATTCTTGATAATAACGGATTATGAACTCGCAGGTACACGGGATTAATTGGCTCTGATACAATTAACGAACCGGGAGGAACCAACGGGCTAAAACTGAATAATATGTACCCTTGCTGGGCCTGGCTAGATTTAGAAAGATCTACCTGATAGCTACCTTCAATAACATCACATACCAGATTAACTGCAATTGTTGTTGTTATATTTACAATGCCTGGCGATATATGACGTCCGACAACAAAGGGATTGTTATTGTGTTTTAGTATAACCGGTGGTGAGACTATTTTTTTCCACGATTCAATTACTCCCGGATAATATTCTTCAATAAGATCATTTAATGATTTCTTCATTTCAGCGATATTTAAATCTGGTATAATAAATGTTTGTAAATCTTTTTCTGTTATTTTGTAATGTTTAATAAACAAATTTTTCATCATATCCCAGTTTAAATTAACATCAAAATCTATAAAACCCCTACGCTCTCTTACAGCGTGTAAAATTATATCATTAATAAGCCTTAAATCTATCATAGTAATGTTTAAATGTTTTATTGTTTCAATTATCTGTTGTTTTACATCTTCGTTGTAATATTGTAATAAAGAAGAAAATAAATTTCGTAGTTTATTTACTGATTGTTCATACTCGAGTTTAATTGGGTCGGACCATAATTTTAAATTTTCTTCATTAATGTGAATTTCTTTATTAACAAATTTATATAAGTGTACTCTTTTAATATATATTTTTTCACCATAGAGTTCTTGATAATATTCTGATTGATCAGCGGGTACCCACGGAAATTTATTTCGATATTCTGGACGTTTTATAAATCTCTTTTCTGTCGTGAGAAATTCATTTTTAGTCGGTTCTGGAATTCCATTAGATTTTTGGTCAGGAGGAGGAACATCAGGCCATCCTAACACTGATCTGATCGAACTTTGATAAATATCTACGAGGTAGTCAGGAGAATTTATTTCAATAACCGCTGATAATGTTGGTTCATGAACAGTGATCGCTATTTTAGATTCTTTCCCTGTGATAGATTTAATTCTGCGTTGGAACTCATCCTTATTCTGTTCTATTTGATAACTGCCCGTTGAAATTCCAACAACCTGCCAGTCAGGTGTTCCATCTGGTTTATTTTTATTCGCAAATACCAGTGAATTATTTGGTTGTTGTCCACCAAACGGTTTTGATCTAATATTGGGCCAACTATAATAAACTCGTAATTGCGATAATGCTATTTCCTTTGCTGGAATTGCAGTCGGAAAATTAACGCTAAATTCAGGATTGGTTGAACTTAATGATATCATAGTAGTTTTTGACGGCGTTGTATTAGCTACGATCTGCTGAAGTAATTGTATTAGCCACGATCTGCTGAAGCAATTGCGACTCTGACATTATTATTATCGTTATTATTTAATTCTCCATCTTTCCGTCACTAGCGATTATGAACGCTTCATCGTAGGTTTTCATTATCGTTACGAACTTCTCATCAGATATTTTACCATCACTGAGATACGCTGAAATATACGAGCATAATTTAGTGTATGCGGTTGTTGCTGTGTGCAATTTCATTATATACTCGTTTAGTTTATCATTCGTACACGTAGATATTTTTTTAGAGATAATACTGAAAATACCTGCACATGTTGTTGCCGTTGAAACTATAATCGTTACAACCGCAGGCGCTGTCATCGTTATTGTTGATAATAATAATCCAGTTCCAGCAATAACAGCAGAAACCGAGTATACCATTATATCAATAACAACCATACGACGACGATATTTTTTTACCTTTATCGTGTAATCGTCGATGATTTTTTTTAGTTTAGTTTGACACTCACATACTTGAGCGTATCTGTGACGTTGAACGTCGATAAATGACTCTTGATTCATTATACTTATCTAGGTAACTAATTGAGGAGTTTCAGCTACAAATTCAATACACCACCAATAATCTGCTGTGGTTAACTTTTTATCACTCGCTATCAGCATAAACGTTTCTTCAGCATCTTTGTTTAACACTATAGACACAGTTCCAGAAAAAACTATCGGTTGAATGACGCCATGTAAATTGGTAAATATAGTAAATTTTTCAGCACAAAATATAGATAATCTATATACACCAGTGACCTCTGCGGTATGTTTAAGGGTGTTATTTTCCGGTGTCCATGTTGCTTTTCCTGATGCGACTGTGTACACGATATTAATGATCTGCTTGTGAGGAATTTTAACGAGATTAGGTTTTTGAATAATATTAGGAATACCACTAATGATATCGTTGAGTTTTGTGCTAATGTTAGCGAGATTAATAATAACATTTGGTGGAGTTCCAAAAAAGTCATTAATATTTCTGTTTACATTTCTACGAAAATTTAGAAATGTTTGTACATGATTATTATATTCATTTCTAAATGCAGCAATTCCATCATTGATAGTCGTTAATGAAGTAGTTATTGGAATTTCCCTATCGTCGACGTATTTCTTCGTTGCAGCGTCGAAATCTGTTTCTGGTGTTCTGAGATTATTAATACCATTATTATTCATGTCGAGAAATGCACGCATTATACCACCGCGCACTGACACGTATTTGGATTCTTGATCATCGACGTATTTTTTTGTTGCTGCGTCTGTATCTACGATTGGATCTCCAAGATACGTAATTTTTCTTCCTGACATAATAATGTCACCGGTAAATACATCACCAGTTTTCTTAACATAATCGTTAACCGACTTACCGGAATCCTGTATTTTACCCTGATCGGTGAAAGTAACGACATTATTAACAACCGCGTTGGGAATTCGTATAAGTACATCTAGTAGTTGTATATTACTCGTTTTTAATCGTCCTTGTTTGTCCTGAAAAACGACGACTTCATTTTGATCCACACTCGTGATATTTAATAAATCATCGATTTCATTTCTGAGCTGATCAAGAGTTGCATATTTAGATAAATCGAACTTCTGAGTTTTACCTGAGGATCTTCCGTAAATATCTACCATTATATTTACTGATATCAGTTTAAGTGTTATGACGTAGCGTAGTGAACGCGTGTACGACTTTATGAGGCGGTGCTGTTGATTTTGATATAGCATCAAGCACAGCGAGGGTTTCACGACCGCATATTGGAGGATCAGTTATTTTTTGTGTTGGTAGCGTTGAATACCAGATTGGAATATTACCGGTAACGTACTCTAAAAATTCTTTTGGTGGTGCTAATCCATACGAATCGAAATAAATAATTCCACGTGGATCAATTGCATATGCGACCCAGTGCGTGCCTGGACCAGAGTTTTTATCGAGATTAATAATACCGGTTTCATGTTGCATTGCAACGGTAGGTGATTGATCGCGCATAAAAACACCTCTGAAATTTTTTATTTTTAATTGCTTAGCAGCATTAAGTAAATCAAAATTGGACATGGGTGATATTAGTAAACTGTCCCTGGTAATCTTAGACCCTTTCCGTACCATGAATGTGGAGTCCCTGGTAATCTTAAACCTCTTCCCTTTTTTTGATTCCCTTTCCTGTTGCTTTCTTTAACGCCATTCCAGCAGCAGTTCCAACAGCACCTAACGCAGCTGCCTTTGCAACAGCTGGGGCTGCAGCTTCTATTAATGCTGGTATTGCTGCGAGAAGTGGAAATATACCACCCGTTTTAGCAATATCTTTGATGGCGCCCGCAGAAAGATTAAGTTTAATGCCTTTATTTGATTTTTTAGCGTCATTGAAGTTTCTGAACTGACGCTCGGTCAACGATAGTTTATTTGCACCGGTCATCTGTTCTCGCTTTAGCAATATTTTTATTCCATAATTATTTTTTGATGCTGATTGCAGCTTTTTAATCTGACCAGGAGTCAGACTCACACTAACGTGATGATATAACATTATTAATATTATGAACGATCTAATTACATGTTTTCTACTGGAGCATCAATAACTCTCATTCGTCCACCAACACCTTCGAGTAACATCGATTTATCGCTGAGTATAACGGCTATTGCTCTGTAATTGACAATAGGTCCTCGAGTCACACGAGCTCGAAAATGAATATCTACAACAGATTGTCTGGTTAAATCTAAATGTTCTAGTGAAAAATAATAAATCGGATACAGCGATGTAAAATCTAGCTGCGATATTTGTAAACCAGTATCAATGTTTTGATCACGACCCATGAACGACATAAGACGATGATATGCACGTGCTACATGATTTTGATCGAAATTCAGTAATATATCCTCGGATGGTTCTTGATGTCCATTAATCCTTAATGAAACCTCAGAAACACCGAGTTCGTCAAATATCATTATACTTTCATCTTGATTGTTTATTCGTGCAACATCTTGAAACGCAATAAATATATGTCTTGGTGCAGAAACACCTTGTTGAGAAGCTATCTGCCATGTAAATAAACCATTAATATTACTCTGGATAGCATCTGTGGTCATAGTCAACCATGACAACGTTGATTTACCGTCTTGACTCATAAAAGATAACAACCGGTCTTCTTCAGATATTGACGGAGTCATCACTGGCATCCACAGGGAAAGTTTTGTTAGTACTACTTTACCAGGATCACCAATGGGTTTCCATATTGCATCATTATCATCGCCTTTTCGTAGAAGTACAACCGTATGTTTGGCTCCGAAAATAACTTTTCTGACATTTCTACAGAATCCAAAGATATGTGACAGTGGAATCGCACATGAAAATGCTCTCCTATCACCTTTTAACATCAATTTACGTACTGCAAATCCTAAGTTGAAATTTGGATTAACATTAATAATCATATTTTCTACATCCGCATCGACGTTTCCAGCATTATTCTGTGGTCGTCTTATATTATATTGATCGTTATCAGAATGGTTAGAAGTATCCTTGACAAACATCATTGATGGACCAGCTGATCTTGAGTAATCGTCGCTGTATCTTGCAAGGCCTAGTATTGTCGTGGCAACGTCGACTTCTTTCTGAATTGATTCAATATTTTTTTCGTCAATCATGTACGTAGCGCTATCAAATAACGCCATAATACCATTATTAACAAAACCAACAACAATATTAGCGGCGTATGCTACTGGTGCTGCAGGAGCAACATTATTTAAAATTTCACCTTCAACTTCGATAAATGCTTCAGCGGGTAGGAAATATCTACTTGTATCCTGAACCTGTAGTTCGATTCGTCCGCGCTGATCTGGAATTCGTGCGTCGTAAGAATAATACTGATAATCGCGCACAGACTCATCTTTGAGTACTGGTGCATCCATGTCAAACGCGGGGTCAGATATGCGCTTAAACATCTTTATTATTATCGTCTTCGTCTAACTCGAAGACCACTTCCTGCTATCAGACTAGCGGTTATATTTTTTTCCTTTTCCGACATCGGGATATCAGCTAATTCTGCTAGTTTTTGATTAGCTGCTTGATTTATTATTTTACTTACATTTGCGGGCATCACTTCAGTGCTAGGTAATTTCACAGGATGAGGTCGGGTCGCTTGTGGTCTGCGTATTAATCGTGATAGTCTATCTTTAATTGCTGAGAATGCTTTGCTAGCAAGATTACCAACAGCGCCTATACCTTTTTCACGAACAACATCAATAGCTTTGCAATCGGTATTGCTTTTGGGGTTATCCTCCTAAACAAACCCTGAATAACATCACCTAATCCATCTCCGTAGGTCGTTTTGTATACCGGTAATCGAGAATTTATTACCCTGACCATGGTAGGTCCACGAGTATTGTGTATGATCATATTATTATTAAGTGACTTTATCACTAATTACATACTTAGTCACTATAATAATCATCGGCGATTTCATTAATGAGAGACCGATATACATTAATATCCATGATACCGCCTGTAAATAATCGTTTGCAAATATCAGCTACTTCATTAATTATTTCTGGGGAATTATTACCAGCTCGTTTTCCTCCAATGAGGATTTCTAATCGATCGACATCAGCGAGAACGTTATTGGGACAAGTAATAAAACCACTTCCTAGACCACTTCCAGTTGCGCCAGGAGTATCATAAAATACTTCTTCTTCTTCCTTATCTGTTGTTTAGACTGGTTGTAGTTGTTGTGATCGTGGTAATTTAATCTGTGGTGATTGTGGTAATGTTGTAAATTCTTCTTTTTGTCGTTGTTTTATTGTTTCTTGTCGCATTTGTTGTGCTTGTTGTCTTATATTTTGTATTTGTTGTTTCATTTCAGAATACGGTGATAATATTGGCGATAATTCAGACTGTCGTAGTGATGATATTGGTAATGATTCAAATTGTGGTGGTTGTGATAATCTTTTACTTTTTTTAGTATCTTTTATATATCTATGTATAATCTCATCAAATTCATTAAAACTTTCAATATCTTTATTAGATTTGATTTCTGGAATACCAGTAGCGACGCGATATATATCCTTGATCCAATTGGTAGAGCTTAATGATTTAATATATTCTGGTTTTACATATTTTTTTCTTTCATAATATCCAAATGCGGCAATATCAAATAATTGGTTTGGGTCCCTGATAGCAGCAATACCTTCAGGTATAAATTTATCTATTATCTTAGTTCTGGTTCTTGGTGGTTGTGGTGGTGGTTGAGCTGCTTGTGGTGCTTGTGGTGGTGGTTGAGCAACTTGAATACGACCAGCAATATCAGCAGGCAATGTTGCAAGAGCTCGTTGTGTTGCTTCGGTTGCTGCAACAATTTTCTTCGTTGGTTCGACAATCGGTTTAAATAATTTTTCTGTACCTTCTGTAAATTCCACCTGAGACTCCTGACGCGATTGTAGTTGTTGCTTAACAGAATCACGAACAGGTAGATATTTTTTAATTGCCTCTAGTCGCTCTCGAGATAATTTAGCTGAGTGTGGTTCTCCAATACTCATTATTGATAATATCTATAATGGCTGTTTAATTCATAGCAGCAGTAGAGCTGAACGACAAAAATTGAGTGACCCGCGAGTAAACGAATCGCATAAAAATCTGAAAAAAAAATACGTCAACAAAAAGTAACGGAAATGAGCTAACCCAAACGATTTATTATCCGTTTTTCAAACTATATGGTAATAATAAAAGTTAGGAGGTTCGGTTTATGTTATTGACCTTTTTTTCCAGCCTCTGTAGGAGCCTTTATTTTTTATAAATAAGGTTTCAGCCAAGTGGTCTGTCCAGCTCTACTGCTGCTGCATTTGTTCTTTCTGTAAATGCATTTGTTCTTTTTCCTTTTCCAATTGCAGCTGCATTTGTTTCTCTCTCTCCTCTTTTTCAAATTGCAACTGGATTTGTTTTTCCTCTTTATCTTTCTGAAGTTCCAGCTTCCTTAACTCTAATTCCATCTCGTATTTTAATTTCAATTCCTTTACTTTTATATCAGAGTCTGATGCAGGCTTACTGATCGAACCCAAAACAATTTTATCGAAAACATTCTTGTCTACCAAATCCTGGATCAAAATATTTTTAATTTCTCGCTTCGTTAAGGAGGATTTTGCCTCAGAAAGATTATATTTTCTGGCAAGTTCAAGCAACTCATCTTTTTTGAAACTATCCGACTGCTCCTGAGTAGGACTAGAACGAAAAGTCCCCACTTTTGAATACATTGTGAAAAAAGTATGTTGATTCCACTAAAAAATTCAAATAAAATATGAAATAGTACTTGGGATTTAAAATATTTTGAATTCTAGGGGAATGTAAATTCAAAAAACAATTTTCTGAAATATTTTAGCCAAAATTCATATATCCCAAGGACGGGCACCCCAATTTTCCTTTGTTACGTGTAGGTTCGTACAAAAGTAACAAAAGAAAAGAGTGAAGTCCACAAGCTTTGTAAATTTAACAAAATAATTTATTCCCAAGAAAACAAGGTAAAAATATGAAATAGGACTTACGGTTTGTGAATATATCCCAAAAATTAATCCTAGAATTGAAAAATATAAGTCCTATCACTAAACAGTTCTAATTGAATCCAAGTTCGAATCTCGATGAAGTTCCAATATGGAAAGCGATGACGTCCTCTATAACCAGTTTGTGTTGATGTGTCAACAGTTCCTTGTTGAGTCACCAAGAATATAATTCCGGCTTTTGAATTCCAAATAAATTAGTAAATATCTTTGTCCATTGTACATTGGACTATTCCATTATCCTACTGCGCATCTGCGTGTGTGTTTGTAAACAAACAGCTCAGCTCACTCTCCCAGTGACAGCAGCTACAGGTGAGAGAAGTTTCTCATCACTGAAACTCATTAAAACGTACCTCAGGTCAACTATGTCACAGGACAGGCTGTCTGCACTTGCTGTTCTCTCCATTGAGCATGAAGTCAGCAAGTCACTGAATATGGAATTAGTGATCACAAAATTTGCTGAGGCCAAGGCTCGCAAGGTCACCTTAGGAGCACGAGATAGAAGACAGAAGACCATCGCTGTGTGAAGACTGGTGACAAGTTACAAGTACATCTTTCTCAGATAAATAAGGACTGAAAAGGGGGAGAACAAGGGTTGTGGAGGGCCCCATGCCTGTGTTTGCCTTAGGCCTCAAAATGACTAAATCCGCCACTGATAAATATTTTACCCTCGCTAGCTGTCGCTTCTGTACAAGCTTCTCTCGGTCTACATGTTGTTAGCCCTGCCGTAACCCTTGGTTTTTGTTGATCTGGTGTTCACGGATTCAGTTATCTGGCGAGAAAACACGCTTGGTACTGCACTTGGCATGAGTCGTCTGATGGTCGTAATACCAAGTGGCTCTTCAGTTTTATAGACGGTATCGAAATCGTCGTCTCTCAAATGGTCACTGCATACTATCTTGCCTGTCACTGGTCGGATAACGCACGGTACCATCTACTGAATGCAACATACAACGAAAGTAGAAATGCACAGTTTCCTACAGCACGTCACGTCCGCTTTGTCTTACGGAAATTGCCGAGCTCGAAATCGGCTTGTGCGATAAAAAAAAAATCGATGTTTTGTGGTCATTATTTTCATTAATGATTAAGTATTTGACATAATACCTTTAAAAATCACATCCAGAAGATTAAATGTGTGAGCACACTAGTAGACCTTTAATCACCCGCTGTTCATGAATATTGCTTATACAGTTGGAGAATGTGCCAGATACTGTTACCTATAATACACACTGTACTAAATTTTGACTGTTTAATTTACTATGTGTTACCTATTATACGCGCTGTATTAAATTTTGACTGTTTAATTCACTATGTGTTATCTATATTACACACTATTAAATTCTGACTGTTTAACTCACTGTTTTACCTATTATATGCGCTGTATTAAATTTTGACTGTTTAAGTCACTGTGTTACCTATTTATACACGCTGTATTAAATTTTGACTGTTTAATTCACTGTGTTACTTATTATACACGCTGTATTAAATTTTGACTGTTTAAGTCACTGTGTTGCCTATTATACACGTTGTATTAAATTTTGGCTGTTTAGCTCACTGTGTTACCTATTATACACGCTGTATTAAATTTTGACTGTAAACTCACTGTGTTACCTATTATACACGCTGTATTAAATTTTGACTGTTTTATTCACATGGATCAAAAGACATATTGCCTTAATTGTTATCTGATGTTAAAGCATCTTGATGAAAATAATGGTCATACATCGGCACGCGTCTAGGGCTAAATCTATGTAAAAAGACATGGTAAAACTCAACAACCGTTGAAATTTCTAAAATATAAATTTATATACTTAAAAAATAAAATGAAACAAAATAAAAGAATTAAGAATAACTTATAGTACATGAATTCCCAGAATATCCTACATTGTACAATCAATTTTTCACAAATCCGGAATCTGTTCCAAGGTATTCCGAATGAAGGTTCTAATGTGTTTGTGTAATACGTGCTACCACCAGTAAAGAATCACAGTTCTAAATGTAACAGTTTCAATTTTAAGGTAATCCCGTGAAAGTAGAATATCAATGAAGTCCTTGAATACTTTCATATAATCTGATAGGCACTGGCAGTTTAAATTAAATGTTTTCCACTCTGCTATTCCAAAGAACAATTATAAATAAATCATGGATTCTCTCTCTCTCTCTCTCTCTCTCTCTCTCTCTCTCTCTCTCTCAAAGCTGGCATAAACTGCAGAAAAATAACACGGTGCTTGTATTCTCTTATACAGTCTCCATATGCTCACCAAATCAAGAAAATCTGAATCGCTAAAGGATTCTTGAACAATTTAAATCATTATACAATAAAATAACTTAAGAGTCATAATCTGACTTTCTCATTTTATTGAGCCAATCAACATTTAGGGCGTGCATGATATCTCTATAGGACCAACGCACTTACAGCTTCATGTAACATTTTCGTGGCCTCCATTCGAACTAAATACGTGGCTTACCTGAACAAAATGGTTGTAGACTTGACGTAGACAATAAGCCTTGATTACTGAATGAAACTTTACACGTATTGCACATGTACTTTTACAATAATACAAGCCAGCCGCCGAATTAAAAGAATTTTTCAAAAAAAACCCTGTCAAATATCCAAATGACTTAAATAAAACTATATTACAAATTTAATAGATGAACTTTACACGTATTGTACATGTGCTTTTACAATAATACAAGCCAGCCGCCGAATTAAAAGAATTTTAAAAATAACTGTCAAACATCCAAATGACTTAAATAAAACTATATTACAAATTTAATAGCTGATACAGGTATCCATAATAATGGGCAACGCACGTAAAAAAAATTACTATATTCATACGTGTTTGGTTTCCTGATGATTGAGCTAAGTGTTCGATATATTAATTTGTTCATAAAGATATGTAAAAGAAGAGTTAAGGACTGTATAATACAAAATTGCCACTGTGAAGGTATGATTTACAAATATTTTATATCTTTGTTAAATCCTGCACAGTTTTATCTCCTGGATTTCCATTAAGATCGATTGGATTTCCATGAAGATTCAGAAATGCGATTCTTAGATTTTTTAAGTCATAATTTAGCAATAGAGACATGTCGGCTGCAGTGTTTATATATATGTTACGCATATGTAATTAAATTGCTCGTGTGTTAGTTTAAAAAAAAAAAAAAATAATTTTATTTTTGTTTCATTACATTTTATTGTAATGATTATTTTCACGGGATTCGATCATTTCTTTCAGTAATTCTGTTTTTCTAAAACGTAAAAGGTGTTACATTAGTATTATTTTTAGCTCACTCTGGTACACCGTTTTGTAAACACTACGCGAAAACGATTGGCTATTACCATGGTCATTTCAGTCTACGTGTTAGTCCGAATAAACAATGTTTAATTTTTAATTTATTTCAAAGTGAGAATCTGGTTCTTAGACAGGGCTGCTCTTGCTACGTGATAAATTTCATTTTTTCTATTGCGTTGTTCAAGTGTTAAGAGACCACGTGACCTATCACGCGAGAACGGGATGATATTTTAGTTGGGTTTAATACCCTTTCTGAGAGCTTTTCAGTCAGTTGTATTTTAAACCTTGAGGGCTCGAGAGGTTTCAATTGTTGAAGCCAGATTGTTTTTGAAGTTCATTTGTTTTTGGAATTTAATAATTTGTTCTCTAGAAAACCAAACGAGTGTACTTTTTTTATAAAAATTCTGGGAGAAAGAAATTCAGTGGAAATTTATTCTGAAGTTATACGGAAACATAATCTGTGATTCAATTGAGGAATTGTTGCCATTTGTACAACGACCACATCTGACGTCATTGCCTTCCATATTGGAACGTCGTCGAGATTCGAACCTGGATTCTATTAGAACTATTTAGTGATAGAACTTGTATTTTTCAATCTTAGGATTAAATTTTGGATTATATTCACAAACCGTAAGTCCTATTTCCAATTTTTACATTGTTTTCTAGGGAAATAAATTATTTTGTTAAAATATACAAAGCTTGTTGGCTTCACTCTTTTCTCTTGTTATTTTTGTACAAGCCTACACGTAACAATAGATCTGATAGAATCTGCCCATAATGTGATAGAATGGTTTAAGACTTGAACCAGAAGAACAAAACAGAAACATATTTGTACAAGACAGATCATTCAAAAATTGTATTATGTCCACTCTTAATCATAGTGCCATGACTAGATATTATTATGTACTATGCTTTGACTGTCTTGACACTAGTATGTACTATGCCTTGTTGCATATAGTTTATAGTGATGTCTAACACTGGGACGTCATGCCTCAGATATGCAGGATCATATCCCACCCAATCCCATTATTCTGACACCAGACCGACCAGTCCTAAAACTAACAATTGATCTCTTAATACTTTGTCTTTGGTATCACTCGGCCCGAGATTGGAACCCGCGACCTCCCGCACCCGAGGCGGACGCTCTAACCGCTTAGACCACCAGAGCGGTCCCAACAAGTTTAGTAAAATTCAGCAAATTATTTAATTCCGTGGAATATAAAATGAAAATTTAAAATGAACTTTCAGTATTGTGAAGTAAATCCCAAATATTCCTAAAAGTTACATGACAAGTCCAAAATTAGCATGTTCCGAATGAATTCTAGTATTGTGCTGATGTGTCGATAGCCTTGACTGAGCTGATATGCCAACAGCCTTTATGCATTATAAAGATATAATCTAGAGTGTCCTCGAATGAATTCTCAATAATTCCAAAATTGTGAAAAGTCCAAATTGTCAATAAGAACTTTGTAATTCCAATGAATATTCTTTTAAATAAATGACTCCTCTCAAATTCTGTGTGAACAAAGCAGTGATTTTAGAGCTGAATTAAAAGGAGTGAAATAATTTTGTTTTCTTCAAACTAATGCAGAGATTGTCACCTGACTCATGACACAATACAATGCCTTGAAAATTTCCACCAAATTCGTAATCAAAGCCAGGTCTGTTTTTTTCACGTTAGCAACCAAACTGATAAAGGTCAGGTAGACCCATGTATATCCAAGGTAAAACCCAAGATCCTGAACTCAAATATATGTAAACAACCTGCTCATTACTTACAAACAAGACACAACGCAGGTATATACTAAAACTCTATCACCAATCATGGATAAAGGTCAAGCACACAAATTAAATATACATAACACCTTCCCTGATAAAGGAAAAGAAATATATATATACAATAAAACTTTATTTTGCATATTACTCAAATATACATATGAAACTATCCTAATTAAATTACATAGGAAGATGTTTTCAGAATATCACAAAATATATACACAAATGATACATTATATTACTTCTATACCTGTGAAAGTGAACTCTTCTTTTGATATACCCAATGTCAGTGTTGTATTCGTACAACATCAAACTCAATCCCAACAATCTCTGAGTTTAATTTTTAATTTTGTTAATGAAAGTAAGTGGGTTGTAACCACTGAATACTATAATCTGAGAAGGAGCTGAATTGATATACCAAACATAGTGTTGCTGAGTCAATATTAAAGCCCAATGTCCATTATCCATTGTGGAATAATTTCTTTGGTCCTTGTTTAATTTGTTTTAGAAAACTACCACATTGGATGATCCACACCAGTTTTATCTTCCTGAAACAATACTCCACCAATCCCTACCTCACTTGCATCAACAGACATTTTTAATGATTGACTGAAATCTGGAGTTGCAAGAAATGATGCACCTCTAAGTTTGGTCTTTAATTTTCAAGGATCCTCGCATTTGTCAGACCAGTGGGTTGCTTTCTGAACAAATTGGTCAGGGGTACAGCAAATATGGATGTATTTGAGCAACATTTCCGATAATATCCAGCTATGCCCAAAATCCACAGTAGTTGCTGTTTACTGGTAGGGACTGGAAATTCTGAGATAGCCTTGAACTTAACTTATAAGGACTTAGCATGACTGTGTACCACAATATGTCTTAAAAATGTAACACAGGCATGGCAAAACTCACTTTTACGTAAAGTAATATTCAAATTTGCACCACTTAGTCAATCAAATAGTTTCCAAATATATTCCAAGTGCTCTTTCCAGGTGTTGATGTAAGTACCACGGGTATTTAGACCAGATGTTATGTTAATTAAATATTGGAATATTGACGGAGAATTTTTCATACCAAACATCATCATTATATACTGATAAAATCCATATGAAACTTTGCAAAGGACGAAAGTTCCTTTGCTCTTTCCGTGAGAGGAGTTAGCCAGAATCATTTTAAGAATCAAACTTGGTGACATATTTTGAATTTCCAATTTTGTCAAAGCAGTCAATTCTTGGCAATGGTAATGAATCGTGTAGATTTTATTTGTTCGTGTTGGAACACCATGAAACAATTACTCATATTCATATATTAGCTGTTTTTGTTCACACTTCTTGTGGCTGTAAAGATGTGGACATTTCTGGTCCTGAATTTATGAATTTCGATGACGGACCACAGTGGTTACTTTCTGACTGCATGCCCTCATTTAAATCCTCATTGTGTGGAACTGATACAATTAAAATGATTCAATTATTACCAGAACTATCATCATCAACATACTTCTTTTACATATTAATATACAAAGTTGTTTCTGTTTCCTCCTCCCATGAGTGTTGATGATCTAATTTAAGTTACTTACTTTCTTTTCAATTCTATGAGGACCATAATACTTAACCTGAGGAGGATTTTCAAGTATGGGCTAGAGAGCCAGAACTCTATCACCAGGTTTACTACTTTTTTTTCTTTGTAGTTCTGTAATACCTTAATTTCATTCTTGACTGAGTAGAGTGAAGATAGTTCTTGCTGCTTCACAAGCCCTTATCAACTTATATTTGAAATCAGAGACATAGTCCAGAATATTAATCTTGGAATCTTCATCTGTAAGAAGTTTTTCTTTTAACAAATTCAATGGTTCACGAACAGAATGTGCAAAAATCAATTCAAAAAGACCAAAACCCAAAGATTCTTGAACCAATTTAACAGCAAACAACAGTAAATGAACACCATCCTCCCATCTATTCCTGTACCAAAGCAATATGACCAAATCATATTCTTCGAAGTATGATGAATTCTTTCCAAAGCCCCTTTCAGGGTGACTGGCAGAAGATTTAAACTGTTGGATACATAATTCATGCATAACTTGTTGGAAAATTACAGACATAATATTTTATCCTTAATCAGATTGGACAGATTTGGGGAGGTCAGAAATTGTAAACAATCTCGACCAAAGCCTTTAGTATGGATTTAGTCTTCACATTCCTTTAAAAAATTACCTCTGGAAATGATGTGGATGCGTTGTTTTCGTAAAATTCAAACTGGTAGTTGTGTGGATTCAGCTTTGCAATCGAGAATGAGTAGTAAAAAGAGAATCACTGTGATCAATACATCCTGAAGGATCAATACTAAGAGCAAACGTGACCTCATCAAAAGAGTCACCAATAAATTCGTCAGCTAAAGGAATAATTTCCTGATCAACATCATTGTCAAGCACTCTATTTGCCATAACTCTAGTGCCTGCACAAGCTGGGTATAAATCAGGGATTTCAATCTCAACAGGATCAATTATGTTGATCCAAAAAAGGCTTGTCAGTTACAAGTGGATCAACCACAACTTTATCTTCAGCTAGGCCATTTCCTAGTAATGAATGAATACGCTCAATTGGTAAACAAGCAACTGATTCGACAGCCATGCACCTTTAGAATAAGTCTGTTGACAAATTCACACAATGAAGTTGAACATTAACAAAGCTGCACTCTACTCCCTGAATAAGAACACTCTAATTTAAAGACTTCTCAGAAAAAGGCAAAGTACCTGATAATAAAAGACTGAGAAGTGTCTGTGCTCCTTAATATTTTAATTGGGATAGGCTTGGCAGAATCACCAATAAGTGATATAGAACCTTTTGACCTGAATGGTTCATAATTCACCATAATAATAGGAAACGGGTTTGCTAAACCCAATAAATGTGTTGCGTTCAATGCAAAATCGGGACCATGATCTCTCTGAAATAAGTGTTTGGAATATGTCTGTCTTGATTCTCTTGCTTATTTTTCAATCTGCAGCAATCAGAAATAACTGCCCTTTCATCATACAATAAGTGCACGTAGGATGAGAGAAGGATTTCTGATCAGTTTGATCAGAAGTATGATTCCTAACGCTAATCACAGAATTGTATATATTTATCGTTTATTTATTATCTGGTTTAAATACATGTACTCAAGTTTCATTTTTGTGTACAGCGTTACCCGAGGGTGGTTTATGTACATCGTATACTATTTCGAAATGGTGAGTTTGATTCATCCCATGCTGCACAAGCAAAGTGCTTATGATGGGAAAACCGATATACCTTGAGCGCACAGGCAGTGTATGGCTACATGACCTGTCTATAAATTACCTTGTTGAAGAGGAAAACATTACATTACGAAGAGTCGTATCAGTAAGCAGTCTACTTTAATGAAGTGCGATCTCCAGCTGTATAGGTATGTGAGTTAAATATTATTTCCTGTTTGTATTATAGGATATAATTGTTTTACTGCCACATTTATCTTGTATTTTAGGTAATTCCAACTTGTGTCGTATAATGCAATGTTATAGTCTGTTTCCTAGATTACCTGTATGTAACTTAACATAACATTTATATTCGCAATAATGTTCTATTTATTAAGGAAGAGGTGTTATGTTAAGTACTATAAGATTCTTGTCAGACACAGGTTCACTTCTGAACCTGATTATCACCTTGCACAGTAGTCCCGATAATATAATTTGTATAAAATAATCAATCAAGTTTACAGTACATGACGTCATTTCGTGCTGTTATACATGACCGTTCCATTGTAGTACACGGATTCTGATATTTTCAGCTGATTGATTGGTGGAGTGACTGATCATTGATGACTGATTGGTGACTGATTGATGACTGATTGATCATTGATGACTGATTGGTGAAGGAGTAAAGGAGGGACGGAGTGACAGTTACACTGTATCTCTGTATGTGCACAGTATTGTCGGTGTTGTTTAACCGTGGTGCTAATTTGGGTTGTGTTATACCCAGTGTGCTGCTGTGGTTGGGTGACATTGGCCCGGAAGAAGATAAATGTCATCACGTGGGGAAGAACCAAGGCTTCTGGACTAATGGGTCTGCAGAGAACAAGAGATTCTACGGGTCTTTAGACAGACCAGGAGGGGCAGACCGTTCGTGGTGGCCCCTCAACCATTCGATGGAGCGTTGGGACTGAGAAGACCTTTCGGATTTGTTCGACTCCACAATGTTTCTAATCATACTTCACTATTTGAGTAAAAACTCATCAATCATATTTCACTATTTGAATGAAAGCTAATCATATTTCACTGTCCGAGTGAAAGCATCATATTTCACTCTTTGAGTGAAAACGTGTCATATTTCATTATTTGAGTGAACTATCATTTTCGTGTGGAAATTGTCAATGTTTATATCATTTTTCCATTGTTTGTGTGGAATCACTTTGACTCATTAATCACTGTATCTTTTTACTATTTAAGCTTTTTCTTGCATATCAGTAGCTATTTCATTTAAATCGCAATATTATCTGGTTCGTGAATATTTTGTTAAATATCCATTATTTGGATTTTGTGGGTACACGAATCAAATAGTCTTTTCATTGAATCATTCATCAATAAACATTGTATTTTTGTAACCATCAAAAGTGTTCCTTGTTATAATCCGACCCCAACCTGGTTATATTGATACACTCGTGCCAGAATGAGATTCGGAAGTACATGTACTTGCATGAGATTAAGACAATTTTTTTAACCAAAAACTGCTGAGAGAACGACTTTCTGACATGAAATTGTGTGAGTCAAGGAATAATCATCAGCTGTGGGAGCAGCATTTTCCAAAGTTTCTACCTTTTGCTCATCAAGGGAGGCCTTGATGTCACTATGGATGTAATTCTTGAACTCTTCAATTAATACGAGCTCTCGTACTGATGAACCTTCTTGGCTGAGCACCACCTATCACATAGTTATTCTTTTACCCCAGCAAACTCGACATGGAATCGGTTTCTTTTTTAGCAATTCATAAACCTCTGTTGATAGTAACTCTTCATGATAGCATTCCTTAATTACACTTCATTTTACTGACAGAGATGTTCAAAATTCATGGACTATAAGCACACTTTGTAATAACAAGGACTATAAGCACACTTTGTAATAACAAGGACTATAAGCACACTTTGTAATAACAAGGACTATAAGCACACTTTGTAATAACAAGGTCCAATGCTGTCTTGGCCATTTAAAATTTCAACAACTTTCTCTTCTTTTTGTTCCTTTTAAAATGGAGTATGAACCTAATATTTCTCATAACATCAAAATCTGAACTTGGGAGGAGGATGTGCTCCAACTGCCCTTTTTAAGGGCATCTCTCTCTCTCTCTCTCTCTCTCTCTCTCTCTCTCTCTGCATCTCCAGTTGTTTCTCTTTATCTTCTCATCTGCTTCTCTTCTCTTCTACCTCTTTGTATTTCCATTTGCTGCATTTCCCATCTCTTCTCTCTTTGATTTTTCATTTCCTTCTGAACCTAAAGCTTTCTTAACTCTAATTCCATCTGGGTTTTTGAAACTGTATTTCCTTTAATTTCTTTTCAAAACCAGATATAGATTGACTAATCAAACCCAGAGCACTTTTCATAAAAAAAAATTATTTTCCACCAAATACACGTACTTGACCAAAACATTCTTTATCTCTTGCTTCTTTAAAGAAGCCTTCGCTTGAGAAAGATAATAATTTCTGGCAAGTTCAAGCAACTCGTCCTTTTTCAATGACTCTGACCCTCTCTGGTTAGGATTGAAAACAAAGTCCTCTACTTTAGGTGACATTATAAAAACTTGCTGGTTTTACTAAAGATTTCTCTCAGATGTGAAATTAAAATCTTTAGCAGGGGCAACAAAAATTCTGAAACAAAAGTGACAGAAAAAGCAATAATAACAAGTTTAGTAAAATTCAATAAATACATAGCTAATATTTTTATAGGAGTGTTAATTAAATATTCAGATCATTATCAATAGAAGCAAACATATTTATTAGGGTATGGGTAATGATTATTGGGAATCCCCATAAAAATACATAGCGTACATTATGTTCACCACGTTCTATATTATAATTTTAGTAACAGATTGTTCTAGAAATGAACTTTTGTTCTACACTCTGGCTCTTCTTTTGTATCTGTTTTTTCATACAATTGTGTTTACTGGAAAAATTATTTATTCGTACTGGAAGATCCTGAAGCGGAATCATTTGTAATTATTGCTTTCAGTATTTAATTTGGGTATAATTATTAAAATTAAATTTACTAAAATTATTTTTCACTAGAAATACAATGTGCTCTTAAATAATATTATTGAACAGAACTTGGAACTATAGTGAGTTCAAACAAGGACATCTTGGATTATATTTTTCTGATTCATCAAAAGACTTGTCACATCACCACGTCACAGGCCACAACAGGTAAAACAACACCTGCATTGAATCTAATTTCAAACATGACTGTAATTCATTAAAACTTTCTTCAAAAGGACTGGTGATAATACTTTCTTGACTATTTTGGGATTTAATTCACCTACTTTAATTTCTTCTAAAATTTTCACTGTATTCTAGGGAAATAAATTATTTGTTAAATTTTACAAAACTTGTTGGGTTTGGGTCTTTTAAACTGCTTAGTTTAAGACCACAAGTTCATAATAAAATTTAAAATTAAAATCAGCTCACAGTATTTGTGAATTAAATCCAAATAATCCTAAAAGTTCTATTACAAGTCAAAAGAATAGAGCGTTCCAAATGAATTCCTGGGTGTTCCAAATGAATTCCTGGGTGTTTCAAATGAATTCCAATCTTGAAAGTTCTGATGTATCCATAGTCTTGAATGTGCTGAAATACCAATATTCTTGCTGTATCACAATGATATAATCCAGAATGTCTTTGAATGAATACACAATAATCCCAAAATAATGTTTTAGTCCAAAATGTCAATGAGCACTTTGTAATTCCAATTGATACACAACAAGAAGTGAGTCAGCAAAGACGTATATTAAAAAAGGAATGAATTGTTTACTTGGTCTTATTTGTGTACAGATTGTCACATGACTTATGATACAACAAAATTCCCTGGACATAGGTCACTTTCAGTGGAAGTTTCCATCAAATTCGTAAACTAGGTCAGGTATGTTTACTTAACTTTTAGCGAACAACCTGAGAAAATCAAGTAGAATATAGAATTTCCAAGGGAAAAACCAAGGTCCTGAACTCAAATCCATGGAAACATAGTTTAAAAAAGTATATTAATCAGGTAGGCCCGAACTTCTACCCTCCATTATGGATCAAGGTCAATCACACAATACAAATTAAATACACATAACATGTTTGTATTTTTGGGGGTAGGGGGAATATTAAATGAAGAAAGTATGATTTTGCATGAAAAATCTATGGAGGCCACAGTTCATTTTGTATATATTACTGTTTGATAGTATCAAATGTTGTTCCTACTGTCTTATTTATGAAAAAAATTTAAAGAACTTCAAATTTTCTTTTTGTAAACACTGAATAATCTTTTCTCTTTAGGTTTAAAAATAATTTAAATGCAATAACTGATGTCTATTTTTTCTGATTTCGGCTAGAAATCTAAGAACTAAATTTAAGAGCAGGCAATTGATCTTTTGCAATCACTTACTATGTTTGCAAAAACAGTACTAATGACTAAACTTAAACGTGTATGCGTTTCAGTGTTTTCTTAGAATATTTCACATGGTGTAAATCAGTCTGAATCAGCCATAGTCTGAACCACATTGCACCATTGCCAGCCTGGTTCTTCAAAAATCTAACCCTATGCAAAATTTGAAACTCTAGAGTGCCACCATATGTAACAAAAAGATCACATAGATATCAGTTATATATAAGTATGACAGAGGACCAGTCTACACCATCTCCTGCAACGAAGCACTGGAATTTATGCAGTTTGTGGTACAACTTCAAGATCTATAATCTTATGGTGGCGCTCAATAGTTTTAGTATTTTGAAAAGGAATGGAACAAATGATGTTCATGGAGATCAAAGGTCAAAAGGTAAAATGTTTGCTTATTCTTGTTGTTGTTGTTCTAGGGTTTAGCTCCATTTTTCAGCACAAGATAGGCTATACATGGCGGCCAGTATAACTGATGGAGGAAGAACCCCGGAAAACGCCTGGAAGAACCACCGACCCACTAGAAGCTACTGACAAGCTTTCTCACATACTCATGTTAGCCAAGCCTAAGACTGAAACGCACGCAGGCAGAGGTGAGATGGCAGTGATGCGGAATGGTGAGCGCTTTAGACCAATGACCTCTCGGGGCCCTTGCTTATTCTTGCAACACTAGAATATGGAACAAAGTTAATTTGCTTTGTCATTATATATTTTCAATTTTATTATAAATGAATAAAACGAAAAATGTTCCCCATATATTTCTTTCGCTTAATGCAACAGTTTTAAATTTATGTTGACTTGACTTATGTGTTCAAAGACTTCTAATTTCCCCATAATTAAAGTCGTTGGATACACAAAACTGCCACAAGGCATATTGTGTAAAAAGCGCATAATCAGCTTATTTTCATGCATAACATCAATGTTAATATACAATATTTTTGAGAACCTGAAACATGATGATATGAAATTAATAAAAAAAATAATTACGTAAATTTTTATATTTCTTTTAAAGACAACATAGGTACATGAATTTTTATTGCATGATTTAATTTTGATTGTGTGGCTGAAACATTTAAGTCACAAGCATCAGAAGAGTCCTTTTGAATAATTCTCTTGTTTTACCCCACATAACGGTATTCATTAATAGTTAAGTCCCACATAAACCAAACATCGCCACCCTCTTTTGATGAAAAGGTAGCTATTTTAAAAATACACATTGTATTTTCTCAGCATTGCAATTAATGTTATGCTGAAAGACAGGACCATGGAACTTGTCACAATTATTCCAGATGTCACTAATAAATATTAAAGTTTCAAAAGGAATGAAACAGATGAGGTTCATGGGGGTCAAAGAATAAGATGTTTGCTTATTCTTCTAACACTAGAATATGGAGCAAAGTGAATTGGCTTGTCGTCATTTATTTCTTAATTTCATTACCAATGACTGAAAAGAAATTTATGTCGACTCATGGACTTCTAATTTCCCTATAACTAAGGTCATTGCGCACACAATACAGTCATAAGGTATATTACATATTATGACTATAGAGTCTTAAAATAAGTAATAGAAAAGAGTCCGAAGCAACAAGCTTTGTAAAATTTAACAAATAATTTAGTTCTATAACTATACAAAGTGAAAAATGTAAAAAGAAGTTATGGTATTGTGAAATAAATCCCAAATAATCCTAGAATTTCAAACACAAGTCCTAACGATTTAAGTTCTCTACAAACTTTAGTGGTGTTTTAAAATAAATCTAATGTTGGAAATGTTGATGTACCTGTGGTGGCCTGTGTTGTAGAGCAGCAGAGAGGGTGAATATAATATTTGATTGGATTGTTCCTTTTTAAAACAAAATATGTCTTAATAGTCAACAACGTTATAAACCCCCCACCAATTGGGTTACTTCATTTTTGACTTTCGTTCCACGCGTGTTTGTTTACTCACCTGGACAATCTACTTATTATTCGCACCCTCTCTGCTGCTGTAATTAAATAACTATTATATCAATAATGATTGGTGAAGCTCACTCAGCAAGACTAGCTCGAGAACGACTAGAGGCAATCAAAAAATATCTACCCGTCCGTGATTCTGTCAAGCAACAACTACAAGCGCGTCAGGAGTTTAAAGAAGGATTTGCAGAAGGTGCAGAAGAATTATTTAAACCTGTCACAAAGACTACTAAAGGTCTTCTTCCCACGTTGGAGAAAACCGCTGAAGCAACTGGAAAAATAGCAGAGCGAACTAAGAAAACATAAAAGATTCTGCGAGAACTTCAGGCTGAAATAGCTGAGGCTCAGCCACAATTACAAGAAGTACAACAAGTACTTGAGAGTGTTGATAAAGTTTGTGAGGAGGTCAGTGATGTAAGGGATCTTGTTACGCCAAAACCAAAATCAAAACCAAAACCACCAGCCCGATTTACCGAACAACGTCGTGGACTACTTCGAGAGAAACCTATAGTGGTTGCTGCAACAGGATATTCACATCGTGATGAATTATTAGATCCAAACACCGCCAGTGTTTCAGCAAAAATTGGGTTTCTTTTGTATTTTGAAAGTCCTGTGGCATCTCTAGAATTTCTGGTGATCAAAACAAAAATGAATTTGCAAATTTTGTAAGACAAGTCGAAGAAGTTAGAAGAGCGCCATTACCGGGAGATATATTATCGTCAGGAAAATCGCATTCAGACCACCTCGTATTGAGTAGGAAGAAACAACTGGAAGTGGTATTAGCACAGGTACCAGGGGAAATGGTCTTATTACTCCCATGTCCTGACAATATTCTTGCTGATTTTGAACGATTAGAAATTTTAATCGGTGGAAAACGAGTAGGTAATAATTCTCTAGAAATCTTTAATGAAGAAACTGCTATTTGTCAAAGATTATTTACAGGCGGTATCATGGATATTAATGTTTATCGGGCTCACATCGATGAAATCGTTGATGATCACCACAGTGATTGATTGAGGGTGTGCAATTAGATACAATGACTATAATAAGATGATCATACACAATGCTCAACGTGGACCTGTAATGGTCAGGGTGATAAATTCGCGATTACCAACCTATAAAGCGATTTACGGGGATGGACTCGGTGATGTTGTTTAGGGTCTATTTAGAAGGATAGCCCCAAAGGCGATACCGATTTAAAACAACTGGGAATGAAAGCTATTGATGTTGTTCGTGATAAAGGTATTGGTGCTGTTATCGATGTTGACAGCAAAGCATTCTCAGCAATCAAAGACAGACTAGCACGATTAATACGACGAAAAACACAGCTAGTAAAATTACCCAGCACAGAAGTGATGCCTGCGAGTGTTAGTAAAATAATAAATCAAGCTGCAAATCAAAAACTAGCAGAGTTAGCTGCCAATACTAATGGTTTTGAGAAAGAAAAAAATATAACTGCTAATCTGATAGCAGGAAGTGGCCTTCGTATTAGACGATAATAGATATAATAAATGTTCAAACGTGTATCTGATCCAGCATTCGACATGGACGCACCAGTACTTAAAGATGAGTCTGTGCGCGATTATCAGTGTTATTCTTATGACGCGCGTGTACCTAACGCACGAGGAAGAATTGAGCTGCGAGTTCAGGATACAAGCAGATATTTCTTACCCGCTGAGGCATTCACTGAGATCGAAAGTAGACTTTTTAAAGCAGATGATACAGCATACGGAATTGGTGATTGAGTAGCTTTTGTTAATAATGGCGTCATGGCGTTATTTAACAGTGGCACATATATAATTGACTGAAAAAATATTGAATCGTGCCTGGAAAATGTCGACATTGCCACCACGATAATTGGCTTTGGAAGATACAGCGATGATTACTCGAGATCAGCTGGTCCATCAATGATGTTTCACAAGAACACAACTGATCATCCGGAAAACAGAAACTTAACTACCGGCAATGTAAGAAATGCCGCTGGAAACGCACAAACTCCCGCAGTAATATCAATGAATGAAAACCACAACTTGGGATTTGCAGCACGCCGAGAAGTGCTGAACGGTGATGAAGAGTTCTCATGTGCTATTCCACTGTCACAGAAATGTTAGAAAAGTTATATTTGGCGCTAAACACACAGTTGTACTTGTAAGAAAAGCCACCGACAATGATGCAATATGGCGCGCTGCTAGCGTTGATGCAGGTAAAGTAACGCTGACAAAGCTTTCATTGTGGATGCCAGTAATGACTCCATCAATCACTGAAGAACAACGGTTACTCTCTTTCATGGAACAAGGCGGTAAATCGATATTGTCATGGTTGACTATGACCACGGATAGTATTCAAAGTAATGCTACTGGATTATTCACATGGCAAATAGCATCACAGCAGGGAGTGTCAGCACCAGGACATATGTTCATCGCACTTCAGGAAAATGCAAGAGTGGATTCACAGAAACGAAATCCAATGGAGTTTGATACACTTGGAGTTAGTGAAGTTTCCTTGAGGATAATGGGCATCAGGAACCATCCGAAGAAGTGTTGTGAAATTTTGAAAATAATCGTGTTGCACGTGCTTATCATCGGTTGATAACATTTATGGGGCGTGATCAAAATGTTGATTCTGGTTTACAGATATCTCAGCGAGATTTCTCAACACTGTATCCGATCTATTATTTCTCGCTGGAACACTTGGATTTGTTTAGACAATCTGTCGTTGATATACACTTTCGAGCTGGTGTAGCTCGACTGCCCGCTGGTGGTAACAGAGCAACTGCTGTTATACTCAGCGATAAAACAATGTTGCTTGAAGGTGTTGGTGGACGAATGAGAGTCACTGATGCTCCAGTAGAAAACATATAATTGGATCGCGAGCGATCAGTAATTAAATCACTCATGATATTATAATGTCATATCATCATGTTAGTGTCAGTCTGACTCCTGGCTAGATTAAAAAAACTACAATCAGAATCAAAAGAGAACTGTGGAGTAAAAATATCACTAAAGCGAGAACAAATCCAAGGTGGTTCAAATAAACTATCATTGTCAGAACTTCAACTCAGGCACTTCAATGAAGCCAAACGATCAAAGACCGGCATACGATTTAATCTTTCTGCGGGTGCCATTAAAGACATCGCTAAGACGGGTGATATATTTCCACTTCTCGCAGTTATTCCAGGAATAATAGCCGCTGCATCTCCAGCTGTTGCAAAAGCAGCTGCACTTGGTGCTGTTGGAACTGCTGCTGGGATGGCGCTAAAGAAAACAACAGGAAAAGGAATCAAAAGGAAAGGGTCTAAGACTGCCAGGAACTCGGTACGGAAAGGGTTTAAGACTGCCATGGACACCTCGTTGATTCTCCCCATATCCAATTTTGATTTACCTGATGCTGCTAAAAAACTAAATATAAAAAATTTCAGAGGTGTTTTTATGCGTGATCAATTACCACACAAACCAAACAATGTTGAAACCTGTATCATAAATCTTGATAAAAGCTCTGGTCCGGGTACTCATTGGGTTGCATAGGCGATTGATCCACGTGGAATTTTTTATTTCCATTCTTTTGCGTTGGCACCACCAAAGGAATTTTTAAAATATGTTAATAATCTCAATACAAAAATCTGGTATTCAATATTACCAACACAGACGATAACAGATTCGCCGATATGCGGCCGTGAAGTGCTAGCTGTACTCGACGCTATATCATCGTCAACAACACCACCTCATAAAGTTGTACATGAATACACCGTTTTAAATAACTGCTAATCATATAATGGTTGATATTTATGGAAGGTCCTCTCCTGTCTCTGACTGGAAGAAAAAAAAGAGATGATATTGATTTATCGAAGTACGCTACTAAAGACGATCTTGCTGATATTATGAACCTGTCTGGAGTTGACCGGGATGAAGTTGGCGTTTTGCAGGATAAATACGGTTTTTCAAGACAAGTAATATTAAGTTGATCGACACACTTCGTAGAGTTCTCGCTGCTACCGTGGATAATATTCCAGTATTTACTGATGGCGATAGAACCAGAGACTCAAATGTATCAATCGCAACTATCAGAGATGAAATTAAAAACAGCATTGCTGATCGTTTTCGATCCACCGGTGATACAATGACAGGTAAATTCAACATGAACGGAAATAAAATAGTTGTTTTGAGAGAACCAACAAATGATGAAGATGCCGCGATAAAGAAATACGTCAATGATAAAGATACTACAATCGATGACAAATTAACCACGTTGCGATCTGAATATGACGTTCACGTGAATATATTTTTTAATGTTCGCAGAAATTTTCAAAAACTCAATAAAACCACAGATTTCTTCGGTAATCCATTGCTCGCTGATATTAAACTTTCTAATATTAACGCGAGACTCAACGATATTGTCAGTCTAATTCCTAATATCGTTAAAAAAAACTAATCTGATTAAAATTCCTCACAAGCAGATCATCAGTGTGGTATACACAATATCATCAGGATCATCAACATGGTCACAGCAAAATAATACTATCAACCATACCGCGTAAGTAACTGGTGTGTATAGGCTGTCCGTATTCAGCGCTGCAAAATTTAGGATATTTACCACATTTTCATGGCGTCATTCAACCGATAATTGTTCTGGAACCGTGTTTATTGTATTAAATAAAGATACCGAAGAAATATTTATACTGGAACCATCTGATAAAAAAAAAATAACCGCAGCGTCCTACTGGTGGTGTCTGGAATTCGTCGCTGAAACACCACAACTGATTATTTAATCAGTGAGCATACATGTCGGCAGACAAATACAGATACGAACAAATGTGTTTGTTACAGACCCAACTGAAGAATATCATAGATGAGTATACAGTAAAAATTAAAAAATACCGTAGACGTGTCGTTGTTACTGATATAATTGTTTATTCTGCATCCGCCGTAGTCGCTGGAATCGGTGTATTACTATCAGCAGTAACAATGGCATCGCCAGCAGTTGTAACAATTTGTGTTTCAACCACAACAACAATTGCTGGTGTTCTTAATATAATTGCAAAAAAGATATCTACATGTGCGGCTGATAAAGTGCATGAATATCAAATGTTACTGTCAGCGGCAACACAAGCACACGCCAAATTATCATCGTTGATATCATCAGGGCTTAATGATGGAATAATATCAGATCGGGAATTCGCAGAAATGCTCCTGATTTACGAATCAGGTGTTTCCAGTTCCCTCGACAAGTCAAGGAACCTGACTGATGTCAGGGAGTTATCTTGATTTAAAATCAGGGTTTTATAAATAATGTCAACAACGACACAGGAATTGCTACAACAAATCACCACCAATACAGCGCCGCAAAAAACTACAATGATATCAGTGAGTTCAACTAATCCTGAATTCAGCGTGAATTTTCCAACTGCAATTCCAGCCAAAGAAATAGCACTAGCACAATTGCGAGTTTATTACAGTTGGCCAAATATTAGACCAAAGTCTTCTGGTGGATTACAGCCAAACAATTCATTAGTATTTGCAAATTAAAGTAAGGACGACAGAACATCCGATTGGCAATTTGTTGGAATTCCCACGGGTAGTTATCAAATCGAACAGATCAATGATGAATTCCAGCGCCGGATTAAATCAATCACTGGCAAAGAATCCAAGATAGCCATTACTGTTCATGAACCAACGTTATCTGCGGCGATTGAAATAAATTCACCGGATTATGCCATAGATATATATAAATCATCGATTAGAACTGTATTAGGTTGGCCTGAGACTGCACCGGTTTATGTGGGACTACCAGAACCAAAACGAGATGGATTTCTTTTACCGAAACAATCATTTACAAATATTCCAAAATATCCCAAACAAAAACCATGGACACACTTAAATACAAATAATCAATTCGCTGCAGGAAATAAAACGTTTCCAGATATAACGGGTTACTTATGTGGTATCGTATTACCCGATCTCACAAAACCCTACAATTATATTAAAGTAAGATTTGACGCAGATTTTGTTAAATCATTTAAAAACGCAATTGTGTCTGCATATATTCAGACATACAATAACACAATGAATCTATTTACGTCCATAAAACAACATTACGACGAGGATGTAAAACAACAAGTCATCGAAAATATTAATCGTCTAACGCATGTTCTCTTGGACCTGAAATATGTCAACAGAGTTATAATTGCAAAGATAAAATCCAAAAACGATTTAAAACATTTATTTTTAGACTATTATAAAAAATCAATCGATAAACAGAGTGATGACGTCATTTTACCTGAACTTGAATTCGATACGGGAAAATCAATCGGCGAAATAGTTAATGAACACTTTCCAAAAGTTATCGAGTCATGGAAAAGAACAATCCCACCACCAACTATTCTCAGATAAAATAATGATCAATACGGTGGAGGCCGCCATATCTCGCCGGGCATTGTAAATATAACAACAACGATCGCAGTCAATCTTGTTTGTGACGTCACTGATGGCAGTTATCAAGTAGACCTTGAAAAATCTAACCGGGCCGAGCAGGGATACAACTTATACTCATTTACCCCTCAAATCCCACCAGGATATTTAACTGTATCATAACCAATTAATCCTGTTTATCTACGATGTCATAATCCGTTATTATCAAGGATACATTTTAAACTTACTGACCAGATGGGACACCTTCTGGACTTGCAGAATGAAGTTTTGAGAATTAATCTGTATGTGCGTTCGAAGAACAATACAACAGTTAACGAGAACATATTATTACAGTTGTATGTGATAGAGATCAGGTTCACATTCTTACATTGAATCTGATTCAGAATAAAAATAATTATTTTCAGAATAAAATAAATAATATTATAATCTGATTCAGAGTAAATATTATTATCAGAATAAATATTATAGTCTGATTCAGAATAAATATTATCAGAAAAAATAATACAATCTGATTCAGAATAAATATCATTATCAGAATAAAAATAAATATTATTATTATCAGAATTAAAATAAATTTTATTACAATCTGATTCTGAATAAATATTATTATCAGAATAAATATTACAATCTGATTTTGACTAAATAGAATCTGAATAAAAATAAATATTATTATAATCTGAATAAAATACATGTTATTATAATCTGATTCTGAGTAAATATTATAATCAGAATAAAAATAAATCGGATTCTGAGTAAATATTATATTCAGAATAAAATAAATATTATTATCTGAATAAATATTATAATTAGAACAAAAATAAATCTGATTCTGAGTAAATATTATTATCAGAATAGAAGTAAATATTATCAGAATAAAATAAATGTTATTATAATCTGATTCTGAATAAATATTAATATTATTAGTTGAATAAATATTATTATTTGAATAAATATTATTATCTGAATAAATATTATAATCAGAATAAAAATAAATCTGATTCTGAGTAAATATTATTATCAGAATAAAGTAAATATTATCAGAATAAAATGAATGTTATTATAGTCTGATTCTGAATAAATATTATTATCAGAATAAAAATAAATATTATAATCTGAATAAATATTATCAGAATAAAAATAAATCGGATTCTGAGTAAATATTATGATCAGAATAAAATAAATATTATAATCTGAATAAATATTATAATCAGAATCAAAATAAATCTGATTCTGAGTAAATATTATTATCAGAATAAAAATAAATATTATAATCAGAATATAAATATTATAATCTGAATAAACATTATAATCAAAATAAAAATAAATCTGATTCTGAGTAAATATTATAATCAGAATAAAATAGATATTATAATCTGAATAAATATTATTATCAGAATAAAAATAAATATTATAATCTCAATATTATTATCAGAATTAAAATAAATATTATCAGAATAAATATTATAATCAGAATAAAAAATAACTATTATTATTATCAGAATAAAATAAATGTTATTATAATCTGATTCTGAATAAATATTAATATTATTATCTGAATAAATAAATATCATTATCTGAATAAATATTATTATCAGAATAAAATAAATCTTATTCTGAATAAATATTATAATCAGAATAAAATAAATACTATTATCAGAATAAATATTATTATCAGAATAAATATTATAATCTGTTTCTGAGTAAATATAATCTGATTCTGAGCAATAATCAGATTATTAGTAAATATTATTATAATCTGATTCTGAATAAATATTATTAACAGAATAAAACTAAACATTATTATCAGAATAAAAAATAAATATTATTATCAGAATAAATATTATAATCTGATTCTGAATAAATATTATCAGAATAAAAATAAATATTATTAAGAAAATAAAAACAAATATAATAATCGTAGTAAATATTATAATCTGATTCTTAGTAAATAGTATTATAATCTGATTCTGAATAAATATTATTATCAGAATAAAAATGAATTTTATTATGAGAATAAAAATAAATATTATAATCGGAATTAATCTGAATCTGATTCTTAGTAAATATTATTATCAGAGTAAAAAAATATTTTTTTTACTATAGTCAGAAATGAATTATCCCCTCTTGACTTTGATGAAGTCACTTTCATTTTGTTTAGTGTTACCACAGTCACTGGTGACAGCTCTTACACTTTGTTTAGCTGGTACCACAGTCACGGTGACAGCGTTAGTTTCGTTGTCACTACAATCACTGTTTTCACTTTCATTATGAATCGTTTCACAATAATCAGACATAATCTCTCTCAACTGTCTTATACGAGCATTCACAATTCTTTTTGTTTCGTATTCGTGAGATAATTCTGACCTAATTTTCTCAATCGCACGTGCGAGTGAAACACATTTTTAAATTTGCGCATCCGTAACTATTGCCAAGGATTGCAACATTGCTTGCTGAATCAACTTTATGAATCTGTAATCGGCTGATAGTGTATATTTATTCTCAAATTTTCGTTGTTGTAATGATTCAAAATCACACATAATTTTCTGAGGAATAAGTTTATCAGATATTTTTATACCGTATTGTTGTAATTTTTCAATCGCACAAATAATGGCATTAATATTTTCGTAATTCATTGTATAATAAATATTTATTTAAATGAACTTACAATAAAAATAAGAAACAAAAATAAGCTAATAAATACTTATTAAAAATAGAAAACAAATAATAAACAGTAGCGTCATGAGCGGTTACCATTCCACGGGGTTCCTTCATTTGCCTTTTTTGCCTTTCACGGGGTCTCTTCATTGATGCCTTTCTTATGGCTTACGTGCGGCACCCCACGAGGCTTTTCTTTTTGGCTGACATTCTTTCTGAATGTCCCTGTGTGGGGTACCTTTCAAATGAGGTTGAGAGCTCACATAACGCTACTGTTTATTTTTGGAGGCTCCACAAATTCCTGCATAGACACACCCCCAGCGAATCACTAAATGAAATAAAATTTTAGAGATTCAGAGGGTTGTCTAGGCCTTTCAATTTCATGTACATCCCCCAATATCAAACCCCGGGGAGCGTGCAAAACGCACTCACCACGTTGTTTGGCGTGGTGAGGAGGTGTACATAAAATCCCTTGGGGCTGGAGCCCCCAGTATTATTAGAAAAATTGGCATCGTACCGCCACCGTCGACAATGTGTCGGTCACGGGAATAGAACCCCAGGCCTTAGTATGAGAATCCAACGTTCTAACACTGCACCAAGACTCATTCTTACAAATATATGTTTGAAAAATTATTATGAAGTTATCTAACGGGAAAATCCTGCAAGTGATTAGTATACATTTATCAGAATAAAAATATAATATTCTGATTCGGAATAAATATTAAAATAAATCGCGAAATCTACGATCTTATACATTTCTGCCCTGGTTAAAATACATTGCAGTCTCAAGCCCGCCAGAACCAAGTGTACAGGAAATGAAATGATATGTGACAATGGTGCGTGCATCGATACGACGGCTTAATTACTGTAGCTCGCAGACATGGTTATTTCTGCCTTCTGCAGTCTGGACGAATCTAAACTGATCGATAATGACTCGTTTGTCGAAAATTAATATCGTAATATCGCACTCCTCCCCCGGCCTATGGCGGAATATTTGTTCATTCTGAGGTCTCTATCGTCGTTGAGGAAAGTATACATTTCATATAATACTTATATAATGATTGTATACTTTCCTCACCGACGACAGAAGATTTATTTATTCATTCTGAGGGTTCTATCGATGTCGAATTTATTGCGGTGTAACATTATGCAATAACAAGGGAGATAACTGCTTGATTACTCTAGCTCGAAGGCAGGGTTATATCCCTTAATAATTTGCAGTGTAAAAATATTAATAAAAATAAAAATATTTCTGAACCAGAATAAAAATAAAAATATTTCTGAATCAGAATAAAAAATATTTCTGAATCTGAATAAAAATAAAAATATTTCTGAATCACCCTTCATAATATTACTTATTTTCTGCTGACTTCAGTCTGGCAAATTTATCCTGTAATCGTCTTCGAGCTAGCTCATCTCGGGAAGGGGATTTAATAGATTTTATTTTTTGTGAAAATCCATGATAAAAATTATTTATAATTTTTATCTTTTTATAATCATCCTCCATTGTTTCGATTGTAAGTTTACAATATGGCGGTGGAACATCACTCATATGAAATTTCTTTAAATTAAGATCACTACTGGTCAGCATCAAAGCCTTTATTGTGATATTTTTATCTATAAATATTTATTGAATTATTTTCCCGCCCCTTGTAAGATTGATTGGCAGAATTGTCCTAGTATACATATATCATTGTACTGGTAAAAAATATTATTATAAATCAGGCTAACTCTAGCGGAGAAAGCGTTGCTTGACGGAGTTATCTCCCTTCATTGCGCATACTGAAACGTGATTTTTTTTGTTCAAATTTCGTCGAAAATGCTGATATAGTTATATTATTTGCGACACGTTGCACTGAAGGTGAGACAATATTAAAATATTTAGCAGCTGCATTCATTGATGGAAATATTATTTCTTCGCCTGTCTTCACGTTAACGGATTTAACTGATCTAGGAGACTTGCAATTACTGCCAGTACGACCACGTACAGAATTCTGACTCTGTGTAATAGCTTGAAAATTACACAAAGAGGTATCTTCCGGATCTGAATTAATATGATCGATCACAAGATCATCTCTGACGACTCCATGAAAACATTCGTACACAAATCTATGTGAGAAATTTTTTTCCAGCATTGAACATGAGATAACCAGTATTAGTGACAAAACCGACTGGGTTTTGTAGTCGACAGTTCCTACTTACACCATCTCGACATGCCTCATAATTTGTAATGATGGGACGTTTTACGAATTCATTTTGTTCCATTGATATAATAATATTATTTGTCTAAATCATTATTTTGAAAATCTGAAGAGATAATCTTCGGCGGTTTTTATGTGGGATTAGACTCGATCGGAATTTTTTAAAATCGTTTTAATTCTTTGTATTTTTTACCACCACATTGCACACACAACTGAGTTTCTCCTCTAACCCCAACACCACATTGTAAACACGGTTTTGGTCCTAGACTCTCGTGCCGAAGGCTTTGCATATGATATCCACAGAATTCATTTGCGCATTTGTTACAAGGAGTTGAATAACCAATCATGAGCCACCTGCATTTATTTTTGCTTGAATCATTATATAATATTTTATACTTCAATTTAAATATATATTTGTTTTAATTATAATATGGAGGTGTTTGAGAGATTATCCGTAATTAAGCCCTCTAAAGCCAGATTTGATCTTGACAAACTGCCGGAATCTAAATTTAGTTTTTCGATGCAAGATCTCGCTTTAACAAATAAGGATTTAACTGATCGTATCAGTGAAGCCAAGAAGGAATTTCGCGACGATGGGGCGGCTCATGTGTGGTCAACATTCAAGATCAGAAATATTATCGACATTAGAATGAATGACGAGCGAGGAAGGAAGATTATTAAAAGACAATCAAAGATATCTTTTTCTAATAAAATTTATTGTGCATACAGACGACGGTACTTGGATTATTCGTGATAAACGAGACCCTGTCCGTCTGACACAGTCAGAACACACTGGAAATAATATTGTCACATTGAAGAAAATTTCCAAACCAGGAGCGTTGACTGGTATTGACAAACCATATTATGAACGAGAATATCCTGTGACTGCAGTTGTTCATGCGTTATATCCGCTAAATGATAAACCCAATGTCGATGATCTTAAACCGATGAAACTGTCCTTGACAGAGTCAAGGATAAATTGTGTAGCCGGGTGAATTACAGAACACTTCACAAACGCGATGCGTGGAAAAGGTTTAACTGATCTAATACGTAAAAAAATAAATGAATGGGCGGAAACAATTAAAGATACCGGAGCATCTATCAGAGACGTTGAAGAGTTAGGAAAAAGATTGATGTTCGCAATAACAGTGAAAACACTAACCGGAGAGATTTTGTATAAATCAAAATATGAATCAAGAGGAGCTCCGATAACAATCATTGATCATAACGCACACGCATGGACATCAGCCGTGACAATATTTCCACGAGACAGAACCGTTACATTTTATAATGACTATATTTTTGATTTTATCAGAAATATCAGTAAGAGTGACCCTGTATCCGTGTGGTTATTTCAAAGTTCAGAATCTGTAAAATATGATCAGTTTGTAAGGAATAATGGCGATATTTATAGTGCGGAATCACTCCACGAGGAAATAAAAATATCTTGCGTTGAAATATACTCCTGACGATGTCAGGGTTGGACAATTACAAATAATTGTTTTACAGTCCCTTCAGTTGCTGCACACGCTGCTCAGGAGAAAAATTCATGGTCGCCGACAAGATCGGAATTTCTTGTTGATGTCCAGCGCAGTTGTGTCGAATACGGACACGGCGGATTGTGTAATACTAAATACGATTACAGTATAATGACATTATATCAGTTGATATGGTAGCATGTTATCCTGGAAGATTTCTTGGATACGGAGAGTGTTTTGGGTATTTTAAAAATCTGGACATCCAACACACGAGATGACCAGAGTTGCGATAAATGGACCCTTACCAAATTTTGACTTGACTGGATTTGCCTGTATAGAGTCATTCGAGTTTGCGGAAAATCTGCACCCGATTGTTTATGTTTAGTTTGGAAGACATTTTTCAGAAAAATATTAGGCTTCAATAATTTTATTACGATACATGCTTGATGTAAAAATATTGAGATCGTTGGTTGTAAGTGAAGCAATTATATTATATCGTCCGCAGAAACAAGTTTGGTTGCCACAAAAAAAGATATATTGATTACGATGAAAATCCTGATGTGACTGATTATGAAAATAAGGTTGCAAAAGATCTCGGCAGAAAAATAATTGGCAAATTTACTCAGGGTAGTTCATGTGATCATAAACGACATTATACAAGATTAATTATGGACGATGCTGAACACGATTTTATAATTGCTGATACAATGAAGAAAAACACATTTATAGGTGGAAGTAGTGCTTATTTGTCTGATGGAACTAAATTAGGTACAATTGTGAGTTATATTGATTGTGAGTCACCGCAATTTATTCATTTAAGATCTTCTATGCTTGCGTACGTTTCGATAAATTTTTTATCAATGGTAAACGGATTTCCTCATACCGCAGGTCGAGTCGCCACGGATTCATTTTATATAAATAAAAAAATTCGCAGAATTACTAGAACAATTACATATTGGCGCTGATGCATCATGGGGCTAATGGAGAATAAAACGTGAAAATATATTTAGTCATTCTGAATCTGCAGACGTTGAAATTAAAGGGACATATTACAAGAATAATAATCAAGTATCAAAATCATTAGCACCATGTGTATACGATCCTGTGGCCAGACATAAAACCATTCATCTCAATGGGTGTGGTGTTTCTTTTAAAACAACACGTGCGATTGAATTATTTCTAAAAAACTGTTCAGATATGATTATTTTGACACCTACACATAGATTCGCCAGAGAAACGAATGAACGTGGAGTAAAATCTCAAACCTATCATCGTTTCTTCAGATGATGCGGAGACGCATGGACTCCTGAACGAATGGGTGAAAAATACATTCCTGGAATTATTATCTGGGATGAAATTTGTATGGTATCCCTGGAAGTATTAAAAATGTTTCTTGATTGGTTATTGACGAAAAATACTGCTGTGATAATATGTGGTGATCATGATCAACCGCCACCTTTTGCTGGACAGTCTCCACATGAATGGTTAAAAAGGTTTGTAGATTATTACGAAGAAATAACTGATGACCATAGAGTTATTGATGACCAGCTGAAAGAATTTAAAAAGTTAATCAGACTGCAGCCAGATAGAATACAGTGTGAGATAATGAGTGAAATAATTCCAGAAACTCTTATGAATGATTTTTGGAATTTATGGAGGCCAGTTGATTTGATAGTTGCAAGTAGAAAGACAGTTCGTGATACACTGCAAGAGAAATTATTTCTGTTACATAAAGAAAAGTTTTCAAACCTACCTGTACCATTATGTTATCGCCCAGCGGATACGCGACGACAGAATATTGAAGTTGAAATTCCAGGAAATAATGAGAAACAAAATCTTGTACTAAATAACATTGTTTTAGTTCCTGTTGTTGTTGAGAGCGCGTTAACGATGGAAAAAAACTCCACGAACACTAGGACACGCTATAACGATTCATTCGCAACAAGCATTAACTATTTCTGATACAAAGATCTGGATTATTGATGAACGGATCGAATGATCAAATTTAGTTTATTTTGCGGTGTCTCGAGTGAGAAGAATATCTCAGCTGCGAAGGGTTGCCATAGACAATGATGAAGTAGTCGCTGACGATATCAGCAACGAAGTTGTCAAGAAAAAATTATCTGGTTATAAACAATGTGACCAAAAAAAAAAATAAACGCGACTTTGATCTCAATGCTAAATTTATTATGACACCGAAACAACGACAGAATAATCATTGTACACGTTGTAACACAGTAATGTTGTGGCAGTATTCGAATAATAATCCAAGACAGTTACCGTCGATAGGATTAATAGTAGTCTTGGTCATACACGCGAAAATGTGATGCTGACTTGTCTTGAGTGTAATCGACGTAGAGGCGCTGGACGCCCTGGAGCCAGTTTACAAAAGTGAACGCGGTGGTAATTGTGTGTCTTAAGAAATTACTTGTAATTGTTCACGTACAAATCCACGTTGAGGAGCAGTTGAATCTAGTCTGTAAATTGCAGGTCTACCTGTGGATCTTACCACGCTGGAAATTTTATGTGTAGTCACACTCCAGATAGGATCAGTTGCTTTTTTTTAACCCCCTTCAAGTTCACCAGGTTCATATAAATATCTTACAGTCACATTACCTAGAATTGTTGTTTTGAGGAAGAGTCATGTCGTTGTATTGGTATATTTTCTTTGTGATTGCATTAATGGGTTTCATGGCAGTTGCACAAGTAATTTCATTATTTAACGCAGCTATCACATTTGGTAATCTTGCAACACATTCACGAGATCTCTTGTCTGCCTGAACTATTTCCTTCGCATACTGGTATCCAAATAACCGCTCAGCAAGTGTTCGATTAAATCGTTCAACGATTGCCTGATAGCGATGAATTGCAGTGTGTCCTCGTCTGATTTTGACATTACGTTTTTTCATCAGAGATGATACTGCACCAAGAAATTCTTTGCCAGGATCAACCTGTAATAGTTGTGGCCATCGTAGACCAACACGTCGATAAATTCGTTCAAACGCAGATGCAACGTCAGTTGCTGCTTTTGCTGATAATGGTTCAGCTTCTTTATATCTACTTGCAACATCAACGACAGTTAACGCGTATCTGTATGTGCGTGATTGGCGTCTGCCAATTTTAATAGTATGTTGTGGTAAAAACAAAATATCTGCTTGATTATCTTCATTGGGAGTGCTGACATCAAGATACGCGTACTGAATTTTTTTAGGCTGTGTTAGATAGATTTGCCATATTGCCTGTCGTCCTAACCAATTTCCTGCAACAGAACGTGAAACATTTGCTGCATCAGCAAGTTTACTAATCGCTGCTCTGCCTCTCCAATATCATCTTGGGCTATAATAAATTGATTCCATTATGATAATAATCAGTTGATTAATTACCAGCCCCTAACACCAGTTTACCTCTGATCGCAGATTTTACCAGAAAGCTAGCAAGTTTTTCTCTCAGAGATTTACTTTTTATAGAATTCAGCGCGTGAATCAACTTCACATCTGCAATATGTCGTTGTTGTAAATCCTTATTTTTATACGCAACATCATGAACGTGACACGCTTGATCAATTGCGTTTATTGGATACTCTCCAGGTCTTCGTTTGTCTCGTTCGCCAAGACGAATATCAAGTCAGGTTCCAGGGCCACAATAATTATATCCAGGAAGATGTTTCTCACCGGGGTATTTAGGCCATAGAGTTCCTGTTATTTTCCCAGCGAAGTAGCAATATAACCACCTGTCTTCTTTGATTGTCAAGGGAAATAAATTTGTATTTTTTGGTACCACATTTCACACACTTGCCTGTAAGTACACACTTTTTATTTTTTGTTATTATTGTTGTTAATCCAGTGGTGGGGTGGGTGCTCTATATCGAACACAATATAAATTCATATTATTTATCATATGGATATAATTGACTTCTCAGCAACACGAAAACAACAACCAGTCAAACATCATCCAGCGCTACCAAATTCTATCAGAATGATAATAGTCGGTCCATCTGGGTCCAGTAAAACGCAATTGTTACTTAATCTGATAATGAGATGGCTCAAGTGGGATAAATTATATTTAGTAGCACCATCTGTAGATGATCAGAGATGTTGTGAAGTACTTAAAGATTTTAATGACAATGCAAAGTTCCTTTACGTAAGTGAAGGGGATGAAGACGGTAATGTTATTATTGATGTTTTTACCAATATTGATGAAGCGCCATCTGTAGATGGCCTTGATGGACTTATTAATAACCTCGTAGTATATGATGATGTGATGCTGAACAAACAATCAAATCCAGCTCGGATATTTTCCCGAGGTAGACACAAAAATACTGACGTGATTTATGTTACCCAGCGCCAGACACAAATACCTAAAGTGATCAGAGATAACTGTAATATTTTAGTTGTCTTTAATGGAGTCGATACACATACTCTGCGAAACATTCATCAGACATGGTGTTCAGGGGACATGGACACGATTAAGTTCAAAAACTTTTTTTCAGCGGCGCAAGCTACTCCCCACGGATTTATCACAATAAGTTTACATGATCCTAGGTCGAGGTTTCGTATAGGTCTTGAAAAAATCTTTAGATTAAAAAAAAAACAGAGCAGCAGAGAGGGTGCGAATAATAAGTAGATTGTCTAGGTGAGTAAACAAACACGCGTGAAACGAAGGTCAAAAATGAAGTAACCCAATTTGTGGGGGTTTATAACGTTGTTGACTATTAAGACATATTTTGTTTTAAAAAGTAACAATCCAAGCAAATATTCTGTTCACCTTCTCTGCTGCTTGTAGTGATGTGCCAACAGTCTTTTGTTGAATCACAATGATACAATCCAAGAATATATCCTTATTTGCATTTCACTATAAATCCAAGTCTCTATTTCCAAGAATGTTATTTTTGAGCACTTTGTATTTCAAGAGAAGAATCACTTGAATTAAATAATTTGAATACATAAATTCCAGCCCAAATGATATACTGGACACAATAATAATAAAACTGATTCTCCTCAGATCTTGCAGCACGACTAAAGAATTTTTCCAGTAACAAGTTTTTATACTCCTTTACCAGACCGAGGTCACAATTAGCATTTTCTAAAAATAATTACCTAATGGAAGATTTCATTCTAGAAGGTTCCAAATGTTTACAAAATAAAATTTTAGTTATAATTAAAAGGTCTGTTACTAAAATTATAATAAAGGACATAGAAAACAATGTCCTTGACACAGAACAACATATATATGTCGACATCTATTAATAATCCTCCGAATGTTAACCCCATGTTCATAAAGAAAATATCAGTTATGAATTAATTGTAAACAGAATTTTTTTTTAAATCAGTGATGTTTGGTCAGGTACACAATGATTTTGGACAAGGTCTGCTACAAAATGCAACTTTACATAACCCACAGCATTTAATGAAATAAAAAGAAAATGAAAAGACTAACAAACAAGTAAAAATTAAATTTATATATGTAACAATGAGGAAAATAAGCATAATTACCTTATTTTCCTGCATAACATTAGTTTTAATATAACATTGTGTTCTTAACATCACACGTGATGATATCAAAATAAAAAAAAATAATTACACAAAGATTTTCATATTTGTTTTAAAGTGGACAATTTAGTTTGGTATTTTTCCATACGGTTAGATTTTTGATGAAAAAATGTCCCTGGCTTTCCATACTAGTAGTATAGTGGGGTAGTTTACGGACAGTGGGAAAATACATTACAGACCCCCCTGGGGTAGTTTACAGACTCAATTTATACAGACAAAATATCACCCTGGGTACGTTTACGGACAATGGGAATTTTCTATAGCGACTAGCACACCATGGGTCAATATGACGTCACGGTACTAGACACTTGCAACAATGTAGCAAGTACCGTGACGTCATGCCACTTGTTTCATTTCTATACAAAGTGTGATGCATTCGCGTTCGTGTCAGTGGATAGTATAGTATGTTTTATGCCTTTACGTTCGTTTCCATAGATTGATGAACATCAATCTATTCTACCCAAATTATGCAACCGAAAAAAAAAATTTAGGTTAAGAGAATAATGTTTTTGTGACTTAAACATAAGTTATACAATCGAATAAAAAAAATTTAGGCAAGAAAGAATAAATCTTTTCGAGGCAGTGGAGTGGCCCTGAAAAGGGCCGTTGTTTGTTATGTTAACACCATTCCGTTAGCATTGAGGGCATTGCATAGGTCTTCTTCTCTTCCTCAAACTTCGTCTCACCTCTGGTCCATAAATCAGAACTCGCTTCAGACAGCCTTGTCTTTCCACATAGGTCCTTCTTTTCCAAACGCTTGTCTTGGTGATCATAACGATTCTCCATGATGATCTCACATACATGAGTAAGTCCGTACGGAAAAAAAACGACGATATGAAAGTACACGATTCAACGTTGGTCCACATCTTTGTGAAGCTGAAGGGAATGAAGTGAACCGCGTTTATTTATAGTGGAAGACCGGATCGAAACGGATTGAAATTGTTCACCAATTCCAACACGCGTTACAAAATTCAGTCACTTCGCGGAGTCTGTCTTCCAATCCGAAGAGAGCTACCTGTGACGTCACATTCCCTATACAGGTGCGCTAGCGTCTGTGTGCAGTGAATCGATGCGACATTGTTTTGTGAAACATGACGGAAACTAAGAAGACAATGAATTGGGGTGAACCGGTTTTGGAGACGAGAAGCGATGGCATAGCAGTGGCTACCAAAGTCAACACAGGACTACTACCAGAAGAGGTTGATTTCAATTGGGTTTTAGCAGATTTTCTCTCTTCTTCACAAGAATTTGTTCCGGTTCCAGTACCTTCGTCACCTTCTCCTTCTTTACCACTCGTCGACGATTTTAAACAGAGACAGAAAGAAGAATTGGAGAAATTTTTGCAACAGCAGAAAGAAGCAGAACAAGCATTTCTCCTTGAACAGCAACAGCGAGAAGAAGAGACAAGAAGGAAACGACAGGAAGAAGCAGCAGAGAAGAAACAAAGTCTTGGAGAGAAGGAGAACAGTGAAAGTCAATCGGTAATGGTACTCTTGGATATTTTGGCAGAGTTAAGAAGTCTGAAACAATGTATCAGACCTCTTTATTACGACCCAAGAGAAAAAGACCTTCCCGAGCCAAACAGTCTAACCATGTTACTACACCGGAGTTACCACCCCTAGTGATTTCTACCAAATCATTCACAGGAGCAAGTCCAGAAGTAGGCCTTGGCCGTGGCAAAGGCTTAAGGCAGTTAAAGTTGATTGCTTCTCGTTCCTAAGTTTGTTCTAAAAAAAAACAAACACCCAACTGTCCTTTTCAGGGCCACTCACTTCTTTCGAAAAGAAATAATATTCATTTTGCCAATATCAATTAAAACTCAAAATCCCTTATTTCACCCTATGATATACGTGTTGTGAGTGCATGAATGTAGGCTCTTATTCTAAACAATCAAAACCAGGAGACACTTATGTTTTTCAATCCGGTCTATTCTGGTAGAAATATTTACAATCCAATGCCACAACACAACGCAACACTTTTTTAAAAAGTTCATAGACTTCTTCTGTATCTTTATTTCTTCTTTCACTCTATCTTTTTTCTGATTTTCTTCACTTTCAGTTTTTTTTTCCTCTTCTTCCTTACTTTTTTCTCGTCTTCTTTTCTTTTCTATCTTCTCTTTCTGAACGTGTCTGGATTCTTCTTTGCCGAGGGTACCTCTTCTTCTTCCTCCTCCTCCTGCTCCTGTTGTTTCTTAGGGCAATCTGAAGACCAATGTCCTTTCTCTTGACAATGATAACAGGCATCCTGACTTTTGTCTCTTTTGACACTGATCTTGCTTTTTTTGACCATCTGGACATTCTGTAGCCCAATGTCCTTTCTTCTGACAGATATAGCAAGTATCTTGACTTTTATCTCGAAAGGAGGGAGAGTAGTCCGTCGGCTTGTCTGAAGAAAACTTTCGTATGACACCTCGCAAAGCTCTAATCAGAAGTTCGATTTGTGTGGGTTCTTCCATCGTGTTGGTCGGCTTGAGAGTGAAATGAATACTGAGATGGAAAGCACCAGCTCTTTATATATGCACTAAGCCTAACATGGATATATAGGGCTTCATGGCGTTTCAAACGTAGTCATTTGACTTTTTGCAGTCAAGATGAAACGATCGCATCATTTCGTAAAGAAAGGAGAAGAAAGTAAGAGGCAGAAACGTGATTTATCGCCTCGCACAGTAGCTGAAGACCTGGCTCAAATTCATGCCAGCGATTTTGAAGAAGAGATGAGTGAGCCAGAATCTAGGCCAAGAGAGTCTACACCCAGTCAAAGTCCATCACCACCAGTAAACCCTGAAAAGTATTACCACATTCGAGAGACGGACAAACGCTCCTCCAGAAAATTTAGAACTTCGGCCTACACGTACGCGGTGAAGTTGAAAGATTTCAAGTCCCACGTACCGTTGGAGAAAACAGAAGGCTTCATCACTGATGTGTGGGATTCTTTGTTAATTGCACTGAAACGGCAATGTCCCCCCTTTGGATCGAGTTTGGAAGCCCGGCAGAATTGACACCTTCCAAAGTCATGGACATGATTCAACACGTGCAGCAATCCAACAAGAAGTTTCACATCACCGACGGAAAAGCGACACTGTTCATGACCCACGTTTCTCTTCCCCAAGGGACAGGACATGGCAAAAAAGTGTTATTGGTGGACAACCTTCATATCACCAAAAAGAGCATCGTCCGAATTAACAACCCTTAAGACAAGATGTGTTTAGCCCGTTCCTTCGTGGTGGGACGAACGTATGCCGACAAGAACAACACGGCAGAATGGAAAAGAGCCTGGCAAACTATTAAAAAATCTAGCCGAGCCAAACAACGAACAGAAGCAGAACTCCTGTTACAGCAAGCTGGCCTTTCCAAAGACACACCCTGTGGCATTCCTGAAATGCAAAAGTTGCAAGACGTCTTACACCTTGAAAGTGCACCCTCAAGAAGTGTGCGGACCTCTGTTATTTCGAGGCAAAAATTTCAAAGACGGAAAATACATTCACGTCTATCATCACGATGAACATTTCGATGCCATTACCACTATCACTGCATTCCTGTCATACAGTTATTACTGTGAGAAATGTGACTATGGCTATAACAATCGAGGACAACGCAAGCATTGTGGATCGAAATGTGAGGGATGTTTAGCCTCTAAGCCCTGTCTGGACCAAGGACAAGAACGAGTGCATTGCCCAGCTTGTCAGCGCACGTTTGTCAGACCTACCTGTTACCAACAACATCTAAAGACGCAAGGTTCACAGCAGAAAAGTGCTTGTCAGCTCCTGAGATTGTGCCCTACTTGTGGACAAGGCATACGTACCAATAATGCCAAGGTGCACGTCTGTTCAGGAAAGAAGCGATGTCACATTTGTCGCCAAATCGTGGACTTGGAACACCAATGCTACATTCAAAAATACCAATCCCAACATGAAGAAGAAGACAATGACCAGAAGAAAGGTCATTTCATCTTTTTCGATTTCGAATGCATGCAAGAGACTGGCATTTACATTCCTAATTTCTGTGTGGCTCATCGAGCGTGTGAGAAGTGCATCCAAGAGCCTATCTTTACTCATTGCCCTCACTGTAGCAATATTCATGGAGGACGTGAAAAAATCTTTCGTGGACCAAACACGCTGACCTATTTTGCCCAATGGATCTTAGACCCTATCGACGAGACGTGGAGCCAAGAAGACATCGAACGTTACGGAGATTGTCATCGCTATGCCACGGTGATGGCTCACAATTTCTCGGGATACGATAGACAGTTTCTTTTGAGATACTATACGGAACAAAGTAACGAACGTCCGAAAGTGACTTTGAACGGAGCCAAAATCATTTCCATGCAAGTGGGACAAGTGCAGTTTAAAAATTCGATGAGTTACTTGGCCATGCCTTTGAGTCGAATGCCTAAAACGATTGGAATGACACAGATAGTCAAAGGCTATTTTCCGCACTTTTTCAGTACCTAAGCCAATCAACACACCGTTCTACCTCATTTGCCCGAGGCTCACTACTACGACCCCGACAACATGAGTACCGAACAACGAGAAGTTTTCTATGCATGGTACCAGACTCACGCCTTGGACCCTTTCGACTTTCAGGAAGAAATGTTAAAATATTATCATTCCGACGTGGACATTTTACGGCGTTGTTGTGGAAAATTTCGAGAACTGTTCATGGAACACGGAGGAATCGATCCTTTGAAAGAAGCCTGCACCATTGCCAAAGCGTGTTCCTTAGTGTACCGCCAACGATTCATGCCCGAAAATACCCTAGCTGTCATCAGTCCTGAAACGACGAACTTTGTCAAACGTTAATACTCGGTCAAAGCCCTACGCTGGTTACATTACTTGTGCGAAAAGGAAAACAAATGGATCCAACACACTCGCAACGGAGGAGGCGAAAAAGCCATCGGAAGGTATTCAGTGGATGGTTGGGACTTAGAAAACCCCCAGATCGTGTACGAGTTTAAGGGGTGCTTATTTCACGGATGTCCTATCTGCTACCCTCAACAATACCAACTGTTAGAAGTGTACGAAATTTACCACTTTCCCAAGACAGAAAAATACTACAAGGGCGACGAGACTCAAAAAGGCATTTTCGCAGACTATATGAATGCTTTTTTGAAGCTGAAACAAGAAGCCAGTGGCTATCCTTACTGGAGCCACACTCCCGAAGACCAAAAGAAATTCAAAGAGTAATACTGGGAGCAGGAAGGCATCACTTTAGACCACGTCGAGAAAAACAAAGGAAGACGATCGTTTGCCAAAGTGATGTTAAATTGCTTGTGGTGCAAAATGGCACAACGACCGTGTTTACCCAAGACGGAGTATTTGAAAGAACCTTCCTGCTACTTCCAGATGATTCACGACAAAACCAAATACACAAAACACGTGGACGTCGTTCGTGAGGACTTGATCTTAGTCAATTACGAAGAAGAAATGTAGAAGACGACAACTTTCGAAATGTCATCATTGCGGCTTACGTGACAGTCCATGCTCGTTTAAAACTGTACGAAGCTTTAGAACTGTTAGGAGATCGTGTGCTGTATTTTGACACGGACAGTTGCATTTACATCGATCGCCTGGGTCAACCTCACCATCATCGAAGGAGACCGTTTAGGAGCCTGGACGGACGAGCATCCCGACTACAAGATTCTAAGTTTTGCAAGTGGCGGTACCAAAAATTACGGCTACGAATACCGACACCCACAAGGAGAAGTTCACACGGAGTGTAAAATGAAAGGATTGACTCTCAATTATCGCACCAGTCGACTGGTGAACTTTGGCGTCTTGAAAGAAGCCTTGCAGTCTGGACAGGATGGAAATTTTAAAGTGACCACCCACGAACCTCACAAGATTCTACGTTTACCCACACACCAAATTGGCAGCCGGTACTTGGAAAAAGTCTATCAAATCGTGTACCAAAAGCGAGTACGGCTTCCCAATCTCTTCACTTTACCGTACGGTCACGCCGATATTGGTCAACATATAAAAAGCGACAACGTCCAAGAGCGACAGTTTTTTGTCACTACCATTGCCAAGCGAGAAAGATGAATCCCTTCAAACATCAAGTATCAAGCATGAGAAAACTCGAGTGCGATGCTGTGCCTTGCGATGTCAGGGATGCCGTACGCTATGACCTTAGCGATTCAGTACCACATCATCATGGGAACTTTGCTATAACTACTACCATACTTACCATGGAAAGTGATGCTGTGCGTGTCAAACCTGACGGATGCGAAAGTGATGCCACTCGTTATCATACGCCTTTTCACTTTAATGGTTTTCATGGTGGATGTGATCCTTATCAAACAATTCGGCTACCACTCTACGGATGTCATGCAAATCTGAGCACTCTCCTACATATTTCACCGTACCCTCATCGAAATGAACCTGTGAAAGACGAATATTCGTTCCCTGTGCGTTAGCCTGAATACTGCGATTTTGAAAGTCGGATCCAAACCTTCCGAGGAAAATGGCCAAAATATCTGCGAGGACCTACCCCCGAAGAATTAGCTAGAGCCGGATTTATCTACATGGGCGAAGGAGATAAAGTCAAGTGCTTCAGTTGCTTTGTGTCACTTCACGAGTGGGAGAGGAAAGATTGCGCTTACCTGGAACATGCTTGATGGTCTCCAGATTGTCACTACTACCTGTAGTGGGACCTCGTCATTGAAGTGGGCATACCATGTCGTGTAAGAAACCAGCTACGTGGCTAGGAGTCAAACGTTGGACAACCCCTAGACAAGTATTTAAACCCCACTGGAAAAATAATCTTCAAACATTGCAAACGAATTGCAAGAGAAGATCTACAAGGACATTTGGCAGGGACTTGCCAGAGACAAATCTCACTTTGTGACTGTAGAACTTTTGTGTCGAGAAATTCACAAAAGTCAACAAACAAGTCAGATTTATCTGGATCAAGGGTGCGTTCTTCCTAATATTCCGCTTTAGACCATTTACATTTGAAGATTTTATTGACATTCTTGACCGATTCCTGGAATGGCAGTGGTCAGAAATTACTCACTTTGTCCGTTACTTTCGCTCTAGGAGAAGTGTTTGACTGACAAGGTCATGGACACTTTACAAGAGAACATTCGTGGTTTGCCTGTGGAATTGAGAGAACGCATTTACCGCGAGTTGGTCAAAATACAAGTGAAACGCAAAGAACCATTGCATCCGTTACGTCACCGATGTTTGAACCACTGGTACCTAAATGCTATAAGAGGACTGATTCTGATGCAAGTGTTCCAGTGGTCAGACACTGATGAATCGCTTGAAATTCATACACTTTTGGATGCCACTCATTCAACTTACAAGGTGATCTTAATACACCGAATTCCAACGGACAAGTTAAAGGATTACAACAAATCTTTACAAGAACAATTCTTTCTAGTTCAAGAGGAAACTTCTGTACGACGTGTAGTGTGTGAGTTGGTGATTAAACTTTTTGGTACGGTACTAAAATAAAATCGAGGCTGTTCAAAAAGTACACTTATTATCTAACACCAAAGAGGGTATAAAAACAGACTACCATGCCACGACCTTTATCATTCGTGATACAACAGATTCCGTGGAAGGAAATCAATGACACTATTCAAACGGTAGAGGATTACGATCGTCTATTACGAGAACTGTGTCCATTGAATTGGGGTCGACGTGTAGTGTGTGTCTTAGTGACTTGATTTCTGGGATTTCGTTTACCAGCCGATTCCTTGTGGACTTTAACGAACAGTACATACCACTCCAAATAGCATGAAAGCAGCCCCTTTAAATGTACACGAGAGACTCATTCTGCTCAAAGCTTTGCGCTTTCATCTTGATATTTCTTAAACTCTACGGGAAAACAAGATTCGTCAACTTTTAGACACTGAAGATGTGTACGACGACGTGTGTGTAGCTTGTGACTTACACCCTCACTGGAAAGATGTACGTGACTGGAAAGTTGGGGCTTTGAGGCTTGGACAAAAGAAGTGGTACACTATGCACAAGATTTGTAATCCTAAAAAATTAAAACGTTCAGTGAAAAAAGTAATTTTTAAACCAGTGTTAGTGACAGTGTCAGAAGAAGAAGAAGTCGTGACCGAGGGCAGCCACTCTCTTCAGGACAGGACCATTATCGACATCCCCGAAAGGCCATTAGGGGAGGACTCTTGTGTGACTGTGCCAAGGAGTGTAGAGACTCTCAGAACATTACACACTACCCCTACGATTTCACCTCTTGATCACCACAAATGTTGTACAGAGACTTCTTTATATACCACTATGATCGTTTTGATGTGTCTTTTATTCATGTACAGTCTGCATATCGCCCTTGCCACGGTACTGAAACTACTCTTCTGAAAGTAGTCAATGACCTTCTCTCTGCTTTGGATGGCGGAAAGATTACAGGCCTCACTCTCCTTGACTTGTCTGCAGCATTTGACACTATAGACCATGATATATTACTTCACCGTCTCCAGCATGTATTTGGCATTCATGATACGGCCTTACTATGGTTCAAGTCCTACTTGGTCAAAAGGACACAAATTGTGTCCGCAAATGGAAAACACTCCAGCCCAGTTGATCTATGCTGTGGTGTTCCACAGGGGTCTGTTCTTTGACCTGTTCTCTTCATTCTATACACTCAGCCACTCTCAAGTGTCATGGATCATCATCCAGTGTCTCACCAATTGTATGCTGATGACACCCAAATATACAAATCTAGCCATCCAGCTGAAGTTGAAGCCACCATCCAAGGCGTAGAGAGGTGCATTTCCGATGTGAAATCATGGATGACATGTAACAAGCTGCAGATGAATGATGATAAAACTGAAGCCATCCTGATTACAACACAAAGACTTTCTCATTCACATCCTTTACCTCAGACAATAAATATCAGCAACACCAACATTAAATTCATACAGTCAGTACGAAACCTAGGTGTTACTCTTGACAGTACTCTCTCATTGCACCAACATGTCATGAACATATGCAAGGCTGCATATCTTGAGCTGAGACGAATCAGCTCCATTCGCAAGTATCTTTCAGTTGATGCCACTAAAACACTTGTGTGTTCCTTAGTACTTTCAAGACTGGACTATTGTAACTCAATTCTGTCTGGTTCGTCTCAATATCTACTCCAGAAACTTCAAAAAGTTCAAAACACAGCTTCTCGGATCATCCTTAGAGTACCACGATCAGAGCACGCCTCTCCCCTGCTCTGTACCCTACACTGGCTATCCATACGATCCAGAATTAAACACAAAATTTGTTCTCTGTGCTACTTTCACTGACGGGCTCCAGTCCAACATATCTATCTGACCTCACCCATGTGTATATCCCTGCAAGATGCTTACGCTCCTCTTCTGACACTCGTATTCTTATTATCCCCACTATAAAAATGAAATCATATGGACAACGCTCTTTTGCATACCAGGGCCCAGCAACGTGGAACGAATTGCCCACTGCACTTAGACACAAAGACACAGTGATCTCATTCAAGAGCGCCCTTAAAATTCACCTATTTCAACTGCAAGAACAGACTTAAAGACCTAATAATGTATCCTTGCCTTAAATATTTACAGCATGTTTTCTGATTCTGATTTCGTGGTGTTTGTTTTTTTTTTTTGTAATCATATCATTATATATGTTTTTTAAGTGTTGCCAAATGTTGTAAAGCGCTTAGAGCTTCTAAAGATTAGGCGCTATACAAAGTCCTCATTATTATTATTATTATTATTATTATTACTTAACCATTTGGCTTTTATGTATTTATGTCTTTCGTGTTGTTCACAATTAAAGATGACAATAACCGTGTCCTGAAAATAGTATAAAAACTCTTGTCTTGTCTGTCCTCGTGTCAAAAGTGACATTTCTTACACTACTATGGCAACCTCTACTGTCTCTACTCCCTCTTCCTCCACTGTCAAAGTCATTGACGAACACGTAGATCGGACTAGTTGGGAGGCCTTGTATCTTCGCCATCCTTTTAACATGCTCATTACTGGACCTAGCGGTTCCGGCAAAACCGAATTTGTGAAACGTTTGATCGAACATAAACATCATTTCGTCGATCGTCCTCCTCAACGAATCGTGTGGTGTTACAAAGAGTGGCAATCGGCGTACAGCCTTCTGCGAGTAAGTCAAGGCGATTCCATCGTCTTTGTGGAAGGCATTCCAGGCGAGGAGGACGGGATCGTGTCTGACCCTAGTCAAACTCATTTGATTATTTTTGACGGCATGTTAGGAGAAGACGAAGAAGAAATTAAACTGTGGCTTACGCGCAAAGGGCATCATCGTAATGCCAGTGTCATTTACATCACTCAAAATTTGTTTCAACAAAGTAAAGCCCATCGCACCATCAGTCTCAATGCTCATTACGTGGTTTTGTTTAAAAGCCCTAGAGATAAATCGAAAGTACAAGTCTTAGTCAAACAGTTAGGAACGCTTTGGCTGACTCATGCGTACGACGATTCCACTCAAACCCCACACGCTTATTTACTCGTGGATTTAAAACCCACCACTCCCGATTATTTGCGATTTCGTACCCATCTGTTTCACCACTGGTGCCAAGACGGAGGGCCTGTCGTGTACACGTCCCCTTCGTCGACTTAATCACAATCACCAAAAAATAGTCTATAAAACCTCGGTCACTTTGGCTCAGTTTCACACATCGTCAATGTGATGTCCCTTCAGTCTCATCTTCCCATTAAATTGATTCGTGCCTTGTACGGTATCAGTCGCGAACAAAATCCACAAATACGTGCTCGTGTATTAGAAGCTAGTCTCAAAGAAGTCTTACGATGGTTTACGGTGACAGCACGTCAATTACTGCAAGGCATCATTCAGATTCCACATCAAACCAAACGTTTTTTTGAGAGAAACAAAGTCGCCTTGACGCAACTAGCCGATCCTCGCATTGATACTCAAACCAAAAAGCAAATCATTTTGAAACCTGGAGGAAGCGGTTCTCTAAGAGGTGTCATCATTCGCTCAATCTTAAAATGGAATCCTAATGCTCCCAAAGTCGTCCCCAAGAAAAAACCACGCCCAAACGTACCCAAAAGAAAAAGAAAAAGAGCAACGGTGTCAAGACCAGGTCACAGCCTCAGAAAAAGAAAAAGAAAAGTCCACAGAAAACAGCTTCTACCCGCAAGAGAATGTCTCCAAAAGCTTCTCTTCCAGCCGTGAAACCCTCTTCCTCTTTAGCGGCAGTGGCCGCTGCTCACAAAGTACCTGCCCCCAAAATCAAATTCCAAGAGAGAACGGGTGTGTTACAGAGTTTACTGGATTTGTCCAAGCAAGAACTATCCCGATTTAGTCCGTTACGAACTCCTCCACGACGTGTGTTGCTTGTCATCAAGTTGATACGACGTAAAGACAATCAGTGGCGACGCATTCCAGTATAAAAAGACCTGAGGCAAACAATACGGATCAGTGTTTTTGTGCTGCTAAACGCCCAAAGATGTCCCCTCCAAGAAGTACACACCGTTACCATCGTTTTCCTTCTTCGGTCTCAAAAGGAAAAGGAAAACGAAAAGACTGTCACGTCATCCTAAAAAGGGCTTAGCCAGACATCGACGTCACCCTCTAAAAAGACACACTCGTCCAAAGAAAAAAAGGAGAAGCCACAAAAGGGGAGGATTTTACATTAATATGGATAAGTTAGTAGATAATTTCGCCGCAAAGTTAGAGAACAACTTCCTAAAGAAACAATAAGATAAAAAGATGCATGTCGAGTCATGGACTTCAGTGTATGTTGTGCACCAAGAGATGTCTCCTCATTGTCGTTCTTCTATCCAGAAAGGAAAAAGAAAAAGACTGTTTCGTCATCCGAGAAAACGCTTAGTCAAACATAGACGTCACCCACAGAAAAGACATAAACGTCCAAAGAAAAAGAGGAGCCACCAAAGAGGAGGATTGTTTGGCGATATTGGAAAACACGTCGTCACCTTTATGACGAAGCGATAGTCCCCAAAAATAGGATAAAAGACCGTGTGACAAGTCATCGACGTTAGTATATTTTTTGCTGTGTGCCACGGAACCAACGAACCAACCGAGAAAGATTTCACCCCAAAAAAAGACGTTCCTCTTCTGCCCCCAAAGGAAAGAAAAGGGAAGGACTGAAACCTCGTTTAGCCAAACATTGGGACATGTTGTCCCTCCTGCCCAAAGCTCCTCCACCCATGCGAAAAAAAAACCCCATTCAAACTGCCTCCAAAGACGTCATCGATACCGTGTGCGAATGTTGTCTGAATGTCTTGAAAGGCACAATACCTTTGTCTAAACACCAGAAAGAATGCTTAGCCAAACATAGACACGTTCGTCGCCAAATGATCCAAAAGAAAATGCCCATTGGTCAAAAGAAAAAGATGTCGGTGCAACGCGGAGGAATTTTGCCCTTTTTACCCATGTTACTGAAAGGAGTAATAGGCACAATAGCAGGACCCTTACTGAAAGGAGTAATGGGAACAATAGGAGGACCCTTGTTGAAAGTACTATTGGGAAACATCCTAGGAGGATGAAGACAAAAAGGTCCAAGAAGGTTAAAGGGACCTTTGGAGTCAAAAGACCTCAGGCGTAATCATTGAAATCCGATGGAAGGACGAGAACTGGCTTTAGTGCCTTACAAACGATGGATGGAATACCATCATTGGCAAGAACAACGAACCCCGCATTTACCTCCCAATCCTCATTTGACCGAGTTGTTCCAGTTACAACACGAATTGCAATCATTGATGGATCGCAGCGATTTGTCAGAAACAGAAAAATCTCAACGGTACGGTCAATTGTTGCAACGACTGCAACTCTTTCACCAGAAAGCTTTAGATGAAACAGCTCTACCCACTCTGAAACATTTTAAGGCCTTGATCAAACGTCCATCACCACTACCACCACCACTAGCCCCAGTAATCAAGACAGAAAGTCCACCACAACTAGTCCCAGTGATCAAGACAGAAAAAGAAGAAGAGCTTCAAACTCCACCAGAAAAAGTATGCAAGTTAACAACACCATCTACATCCAGAATTGGTTGGATTAAAAAGATGATGGCTACCCCTTCTTCCTCAGAAGAGAAAAAGAAAGAAGGGAAACCAGAAGTGAAACAAAAACTGATTACCCCAGTTCAGACATCTTCCTATTCGACACCTATCGATCGTCGGACACGTAAAGCATTACAATCCAAGAAAATACCACACGAAGAAAAGAGGAGCGTCAGTGAAGAGTGGATCAATTATCAAAAAATGGAGAAGGTGTTAGCCAGCATTTACTACGATCCATCCCATCCCGTAGGTTACGAAGGAGTTCAGAAATTGTATCGTGCTGCCAAAACTCGACTGAAGAGTATCCATTTACCTCAAGTGCAACGCTGGTTACAAGAACAAGCCAGGTGCACCTTAAATAAACCCAATCGACGAAAATTTTCCAGAAGTCGCACCCGAGTGGAGGGCATCGATCATCAATGGCAATCCGATTTAGCCGATGTCTCTCATTTAGCCACCTACAATCGTGGTTACAAATATTTGTTTTGTGTCATCGACGTATTTTCAAAATTTGCTTGGGTCGTGCCATTGACTTCCAAATCGAGCACTGAGTTAGTGCGAGCCTTCAAACTGGTGTTGAAACAAAGTGAGCGTCACCCTCTTCGATGGCAAACTGACAAAGGCACCGAATTTCTGAACCAAGCTTTCCAAAAAGAATTGAAGAAACCTGACATACTTTTTTCACCACCGAGAATCCCAAAACCAAAGCCTGCATCGTGAAAGAACGCATGTGGAATATTTTTCGCATCAACACACTCTCAAGTACATTGACGTCTTGCCACACCTCGTCCAAGCGTACAACCAATCTTACCATCGGAGCATCGGACTTGCTTCCCAAGAAGTGACTCCCGACAACGAAGTGACCGTCTTCGAGCGCCTGTTTGGTACGTCCCCGACAGTGACTGTCCCAAAGAAAGGTGTAGTGTTGGCACCAGGAGATTGGGTGCGCATTGGCAAATCCAAATGCACTTTCGACAAAGGTTACTTACCCAACTGGACCACCGAATTGTTTCGTGTCACCGAACGTGTGCGTGGCCGTCATCCTCCCGTCTATAAATTGGAAGACATGAACGGAGAAGTGTTAAATGGAACGTTTTACTTGCCCGAGTTACAACGTGTGACCAAAAGGAAGACGACGTGTACGAGATAGAAAGCATTCTCGATCGAAGAACCCGAAAAGTGGGAAAACGACGTGTCAAAGAAGTCAAAGTACGTTGGAAAGGATATCCTCCCAGTTTTGACTCTTGGATCGACGCTTCGCAACTCATTGACTATAAAAAGAAGTGACCATCATGCCCTTCAACACAGCCTCAGCTACCACAGTAATCACTCCGTCGCCCAGTTCTTCTCTGCAAGATCTACAAAAGCAACCCTTGTGGGTGTGGTGTGGAGAACGTGTGCCTAAAACGCAAATCGTCTTTTTCTGCCAAATCTTTGTGGTGTATTGTATCATCGGTGCTGCCATTGCCAATTTGAGTTTGCAACAAGGAGACAAACAATTATGGACTATTTTATTTAGCAGTTGCATTGGTTACCTTCTTCCCAATCCGTCTCTGAAATATTCCTCTAACGGAAACAACAACAACGGGAGCCTTGTGTCCAACGTTAGTCCCCCATCCAACAGTCACCCTAACCATCCTCTTTTAGACACTCCTCTGACTTCCAGTGACTCCTCGGACACTAGAACTCTGGAATTATGAATAACCAATTTTACTTAACGTTACCCAGTGATAGTTCCATGGAGGTGTTTCCCAATAACACTTTGTGCTGTTACATGGCCAGATTACCTCAGGCCATCAAATTGGATCACGAAGCCCATTGGGAAGTGGCTTTAGTGGAAATGATTCACCCTACACAAATCCTAAATATCCTTCCTAATCTAAACACTTCACTTTTGCGGTGGAAGTTCATGACGAGCAAGTACAACAAGCCTTGGATGAACGCAGCAGTGTAGCTGACTGTATGAAATCACAAGACCCCAAAACTAAACGAACCACTTATCGGTTGAAAATTCCCTCAGGCTATTATTTTAGTGGTCAACATTTGGTGAACACTATTGCCGACAGGTTCAATAACGTGTTTGGTAAAGTCTTGGAGAAAACCAGAAAAAAGAGTCACGATCGATTAACACAAAATAGCTCGTCGCCTACTCAGCAAATTTTCAGAGGACAAAGTATTGGCCATTACATTTTCCCCTGAATTGTATGACATTTTGGGTGGAGACACTAAGTTGATCAAGATTGCAAACGAAATACCAGCCGTGCCCGGTAACTCGGATTTTGCGAAATATTTTATATTCCCTGTAGAAATGAACCAAGGACTGAATTTGATTTTTGTGTACTCCGATGTGGCAGAGTACAACGTGGTGGGACACACCTCCGTACCGTTACTAAGTGTCATTCCTTTCAAAGTGGATTCTGCTACGAGCTCTGACGAGGAAGGTGGAAACACCTATCACGTTCACCGCGAATTTGTACATCCTCACTATATGCCCGTCAGTAAGTCGTATTTCGACACTGTCAACATTACTATAAAAGGAGATCTGGGACAAAATATTTCATTCACCAAAGGGAAAGTCACAGTGAAACTCCATTTTCGAAAACGATTACTCTAACCTTTTGTCAGTCATGTATCCTGTGTACCGAGGAGTCGCTCGACAACGAGGACATGGTTTAGGAGATATGTTCAAATCAGCCTTTCGTTCGGTGGCTCCCGTTTTGAAAGGGGATTGCACGCCTTGAAAGATGCCGTGTTGACGCACTGCAAAGAATTTCTCCAAAATGTCATTATTGACAAACAAAACCCCAAAGAAGCATTCTTGAGAGCAGGCTAAAATGTCTTGCTTCAAACGGGTAAAGACATTTTGGGCCGGCGAGAAACTTCTATAAATGCCCTGGGCGATGCCGAGTCAGACATTCCTGCTTCCCTGACACCACAGCAAGGACAAGGCAGAAAAAGACGACGAAAACACCTCTTCAGAGGACTTCACACCCCTAGAGCTAGAAAGACTAAGAAAAGAAAAACTGTCCGAGAGTCAGACGTTTCTGATTATTAAATCAGAGAAAATGATGCATCGAGAGTCTTGCGCTTGTTCTAAGTCGGAACTGGATCTGTTTGCCATGCCATGATGACAATGCAAGAATCCCAATGGGTCGAATTTCATCCCGTCTCATCTTTGACGGATTCAGCTCCCATCGAGTTTGAAATCAAAGGACATCCCGAAGATTACATCGATCTGAATAGCAGTTACTTGCATCTGAAACTCAAAGTGATCAAAACAGACAACACCAATCCGGGAGACGATGCTATAGCTCTCGTCAACAATTTCATGCATTCCTTGTTCAGCGACGTGGATTTGTACTTGAATAACAAACTGGTCAGCAGTAGCATGGATACTTACCCTTACCTAGCGTACCTGGAAAATCTCTTGACGTACGGAAAAGAGGCCAAGAACACTCATCTGGATGCTTGCGTAGTTTGGAAACCAGACAACGCGGGTGAGAACAAGTTTAACGACACAGCCCTGACAGCCGATGACAATCCTCACAATGTGGGCTTTAACGACCGTCGAAAGAAAATTCTGCAAGGTCGTAATTTAGAACTGATGGATCGTTTGCATTTGGACATATGGTTGCAAGAAAAGTATTTGCTGAACGGAGTGGATATTCGCCTGAGACTCAATCTAAGCAGTGTCGCTTTCCATTTGATGGCTCATGCCAACGAGTACATAACCATCATCCAAGAAGCCGGACTTTACGTGCGCCGCGTAGAAGTGTCACCTAAAGCGGAAAACGACATCAGTCACACATTGAGCCGATCGACCGCCAAGTATCCGATACAACGCGTAGAAGTGAAAACATTCACCATTGCTGCTGGACTCCGATCCAAGATCGAAGATCATCTGTTACAAGGACAGTTACCCAAACGTTTAATCGTTGGCATCGTCAGCAACGCAGCCCTCAACGGAGCCCACGATCAAAATCCTTTCCAGTTTAAGCACTACAAAGTGTCCAAGATCGAAGTCAGTCGCGATGGCAAGACCTTGTGTACCAGACCCTTCGAACCTAACTTTGCCCAAAAGAATTACTTGAGATCGTACTTGTCCCTGCACGAAGCTACCGGACAACTAGGAACCAACACCAGTCACGGCATTTCGCACGAAGATTATGTAGGAGGTTACACTTTGTGGGCCTTTGATTTCACTCCAGACCAAGGCAGCGACGAGGGACATTTCCACCCTATAAAATCCGGTCAACTGCGTGTGGAACTTCAGTTTGCAGAAGCTCTCACCGAAACGGTCAACGTCATCTTGTATGCCGAATTCGATAATACCATAGAAATCAACAGTTTGAGAGAAGTCATTCTAGACTATTAGAAACAATGGAAGACACTTATCTCTCATTGAACGGTAGAGAATCTTTGGAAATGGAATGGGAGGATAGCGTGAAAACAGAACCCCAAGACCAAGACAAAGAGGACGAGGTAGTAGTCAAGTCCAGATGGCCAGAACAAGAACAACATTTAGTGTCCTGTTTTGCTAAACACCTGGCGGATACAATTACGGAATTGACCAAGAGAGATTGTTATGGATGTCAAAACGATCATCCCAGTCAAATACAACACGATAAATGTCTGGTAATGAGTCAAGAAGAAAAATTGGACGAGTATCTGGACGAAGCTTGGAGTCTCATCTCAGAAGAAGCAGTGTTGCATGAGTGGTATAAAGGCTTGCGTGATCATTCCTGCCCTCCATTGACTACTCTAGAGATCTATCGCATCGAATCTCTCTTAGCCCAGAGTTGGGAGACAAGGCGAAGAAACGGCTACTTGACAGAGCGTTTCAAACAAAAAGTCAGAATTGAATTGATGACTTATCATTACCTGTGAAAAAAAAAAAAAACAAAAAAATGGATACCTGGGAACTTTATTACCTTTTGAACAATAGTTCGTATACTGCTTCTTGGAATCCTGTCGTGTGCGCTAAAGATGAACTACCTCATCGCAAACCTCAAGACCATCAAGCTTATGTCATCAACACGGACGAAAGTCATCTCCCAGGAACTCACTGGGTTGCCGTCTACTTCCCTCAAGAGGATTGCGTGGAATATTTTGATTCGTATGGATTACCCCCTTTGGAAGACGACATCATTGACTTTATGAGAAGAAATGCCCAGACGACACGATTCAATAATGTGAAATTACAAGGCACAGATTCCATGGTGTGTGGACAATATTGTGTGTATTTTCTTCATCAACGCAGTTTTGGATATTCTTTAGAATATTTAGTGACTTATTTTGATCGTCACTCTTCTAGAAATGATGAGAAAGTAGATCGATGGTTTTGTGATCATTATGGCTATCTTTTGTCTTTAGCTAGGAAACGTAGTGTACATCAATAGCCTCATGACTTCCATCAACGGAAATCTCACATGATTTCACAACGTTGTCAACCTTGTCAAAAATAATTTGGTTGATGTTATTGTTACTTGTTAATTATTAGTAGTTGATTGTTGGTTGAATAAAAAATGTTGTGTTTTGAAAAAATGTGTCTGTCGTTTTTTTTTCATAAAAAGACTGTGAATATGTGCTCTTTGACTTTCTCTCTAGCCTTCACCATGACATTCGCTATCATAGCGTTCCGACACTAAAACCTAGTAGGGATGTTTTCTATCGCGTCCGCGTTTGAACCATATAAAGCGGGTTGGTCTCCAGTCTGGCCATCCACTGTTGACTCGTCACCCTATGAACATTCCTTCCAGACTAGCCAAGCTGAACGAAGCTTACGTCAATTTACATCGTGTCAGGCTAAACCTGATACGTAAGCCTGAAGAGATAGAAAATGTCAGGATGTTAGCCATAGCCCAGGACCTGACAGAAGAGGTCTTCAGAGAGGAAATCAAGAAAGAACAAGAAGAATGGACAGAGAAGTACAGACTTCAGAAGCAGAGAGAACAGCAACAACAACAGCAGCAGAGAGAACAGCAACAACAACAGCAGCAGCAACAGCAGCAGCAGCAACAACCAGACAGAGGTTTTGTCGACTGCCGTTTGGACACCAAAGAGTTCTCCTTCTCTTTCCGCAGAAGCAGGCCGTATCGTATAGGAAAGCCTGCTGCCAGACGCGGACGCAAACTTAGACATTAAAAAACGATTGCCATCACTCCCCGTCAACAAAAAACATCCCTTTTCAGGGCTACCCCAATACTCTCGAAAAGACATACTAATTCAATTGCCAAAACAAATTTGTGTGTTTGTATGTTTAAAAAAAATAGAAGTGTGTCTATAAGCACTTCGTTTCTCTGTCTTGTCAGACAATGTATGTCTGTGTTTGTAAGTAAAAAAAAGGCAACGTAAATGTTTCTTTTAGGTCCGCGCGTTTGATGTAATGGCAAGTGTTGGTGTCAGGGAATGTTTTCCTTCACGTCCGTGCTCCAGGAATATAAAGCGGCACGCTCGTCAGTCTGGTTACCCATCGTCAACAAGACAACTATAAAGAATGAGCAGAATAAGTAAATTGTTGGAACTCCAAATGCACCTGGAGTATGCCAGGCGCCTCCTGGATGAGCTGGTTATGGAGGCCATTGCAGAAGCAGCCCAGCTGGAGGAAGAGGAGGAAAATAAGAAGAAAGAAGAGAAGGAAAAGAAGTGAGGGATCCTACCTCACCTCATACTAAGACCTCTGTGTGAGGTCAAGCCTGATGTGAGGACACCAACGTCTCCACAGCCACCACTTCCACAACAAAGACAGCCACAGCCTCTGCCACCAATACCAAGAGCCGCTGTCCCCCAGAGAGAAACCTGGGAGGAGGAGGTATGGGAGGAATTGGAAAGATAGAGGCAAGAGTGGGAGCCTCGGCGTCAGCCTCATCGCCGTGTGTGGAATAGAAGAAGGAGGGAACAAGTGTTCACTATCCCTCAAACTGAGGAGTGGGATAGTGAAGACAATCAACCTCCCTCTGCGCTACCAACCACACGCATAGATTGGGAGCAGGACTGGAGCTGGCGATGTGTGTGTGGTGCCCGCCTTGGGAGATGTCATAATTAACCAGGTGCATTTGGAGTTCTAAAAAAACAGCCCTTCTCCGGGCTAACCAGATCTCTAGAAAAGAGACACTATTCAATGTGCCAATTTGTGTGAATGTGAAGTAGTGTGAATATAAACACTCACTTCTTTACTGATATATATGTGTGTGTGTGTGTGTGTGTGTGTGTGTGTGTGTGTGTGTGTGTGTGTGTGTGTGTGTGTGTGTGTGTGTGTGTTTGCGTTCTCATCCGTTTGTGAGGATAGTATAGTGTGTATGTTTTATGCATTCTCGTTCGTTGGTGTGGATAGTAAATATGGTGTGTTTTATGCATTCGCGTACGTTGGTGTGGATAGTAGATATGTGTATGTTTTATACATTCTCGTTCGTTGGTGTGAATAGTAAATATGGTGTGTTTTATGCTTTCGCGTTCGTTGGTGTGGATAGTAAATATGGTGTTTTATGCATTCTCGTTCGTTGGAGTGGATAGTATATATATGTGTGTGTTTTATGCTTTCTCATTTGTTGGTGAGAATAGTATAGTGTGTATGTTTTGTGCATTCTCGTTTGTTGGTGTGGATAGTAAATATGGTGTGTTTTATGCTTTCGTGTTCGTTGGTGTGGATAGTAAATATGGTATGTTTTATGCTTTGGCGTCCGTTGGTGTGGATAGTAGGTATGGTATGTTTTATGCATTCTCGTTCGTTGGTGTGGATAGTAAATATGGTATGTTTTATGCTTTCGTGTTCATTGGTGTGGATAGTAAATATGGTGTTTCTTATGCTTTCGCGTACGTTGGTGTGGATAGTAGGTATGACATGTTTTATGCATTTTCGTTCGTTGGTGTGGATAGTAAATATGGTATGTTTTATGCTTTCGCGTTCGTTGGTGTGGATAGTAAATAATATGTGAAGTGAATATAAGGGATGATTTCGTTCACGTCCGTGCTCCACGGACATAAAGCAGAGCGCTCATCATTCGCGCCATTCTACACAGAATACAACATGGCGAGCAACATGGAAAGAATGATTAGATTGCAGGAGGTAGTGGACACGTTAGGAATGGTGGAGGAGATGCTAGTCAGAATGCAGTTTGGGGCTTATAGTCCCCATAGGCTAAGCATGGAAATTAATAATTTAAAGAGAAGTAAGGACATATTAAATGAAATGATTAGGAGTGAAAAGGACGAAAGGGAAGATTTAGAAGACAAAAAGAGAATGAGGGAGTGGAATGAAAAGATAGAAAAGGACGAAGAAAATGAAAAAAGGAAGAAGGAGGAGAAAAAGAAGGAGAAGAAAAAAAGGAGGAGAAGGAAAAGAATGAGAAGAAGACAAAATGTGGAGGTCAAAAAAGTGTAGGAGAGAAAATAAGAAGTTGGTGGAGGAAAAGAAGAACTTAGAAGAAGACAAAGAAGAAGAAGAAATCCAAGGGCCCTTTTCAGGGCCACTTTCATATGCCTCGAAAAGATATTTATTCTCACTTTGCCTATGTGTGTTATCTATATGTTTATCTATGTCTCTGTCTCTCTATTGTATTTGTCCCTCCCTAGAGCGGTAGGCTGCGCGTATTCAGGTCAGCCCCTTGCTACATTGTTGCAAGTGTCCAGTACCGTGACGTCATGCCACCTGTTCCATTCCTATTGTCCCTATACAAAATTCCCATTGTCCGTAGACGTACCCAGGGTGATATTTTGTCCGTAGAAATCGTGTCCGTAGACGTGCCGGGGGGGGGGGTCTGTAATGTATTTTCCCATTGTCCGTAGGGTTCACCACATTACTATTGTTGGAGAGTAAGGGTTAAACTTAAAAGTTCTTAGTTGTTTTTCTGTGTATATGTTTCTTTGCTGTTGTTTTTAATCTTTAGACCAAATCCATTACTGATTTGTATAGTTTTCATTGTTTGTATTCATTTCATTATGAATTTGAAATGAATATAAAGGAGATATGCATTGACTTTTACTCTATATTTCAGGAATGTGCAACTTCCTCCAGGGCGCGGCTTTTTGTATATAGGATTTGTGGTTAGCTCTGTGGTTTTTCATAGTATAAAGAAAGTCAGAGTAGTTTTTCACAAGATTCTGAAGATCACTGTTCAAGTTTTTTTTCCATAAAATTTTGAGGACCAGATGCTTTCATAAAATTTGGACGACCGGTGGCTGAAGTTGTTTTCTAGTTTCCTTTTTAATAACAATTCCAAGACGACTTACCTATGTTTATTTAACTACTCACCTAGGTTTCATTTATAAAATTATGATGATGAGTACAGGTATGTTTCACAAAATTTTGAACGCAGATGGCCTAGGTGGTCAATTTTTTCAGAAAATTGTTTGGGAGAGTGTCTTAGGTTGATCGTGTTTTTACCTGGTGTTTCTTTTCCTTCGAAAAATTATGATAGCGAGTTGTTTATTAGAAATTTGAAAGCCATTGTCTCAGGGTGAAGGTAAGAGGTTATGGGTGAAGGTCAAGTTAGTAAAGTACCCAGGATCCGTATATAACCCACCGCTAGAGGTCAACTTTTATATGTTATATAGTAAATTCATTCACATTGCCCTACAAGAACTTGATTCAACTATACTATTCAATACACCCTATTCTGCAAAGATTCAAACCTATAATGCAGTCGAATTCGTCATTGGTCCATTGGAATTTCTCTAATGTAATATTTTATTGACAGACGCCACCATCGGCCGATGGGACAATTCAATGCAAAAGTAACATTTTACAAAACAAAGGAAGAAAAATACACGAAAATTATGTCAAGGAACAATGAAGTTACAATGAAATGAATAGTTCAAGAAATCTCCCCAAACTGATTAGCTTATGGAGACTTAAAACTTTACATCTTCTTTTGTTGGTTGCCTATTTTAAATAAAAGCTACTAAAATTGTTTCTAATTTCGTAATCATCAGATCAATCCCCATTAATGCTCTTGAGTCGATATATGGTGGTGTTTGGTGTCTATGAGAGATTAACATTAGCCCATAGGTTTTCATTCTTGGTCGATCTGTCAAAACTGATCATAAGCTTAAATGAGATATCACTTTATGGACAAAGGGAATTTAACACAGGATTTATTTTGTCCCCAGAAATTAAGAAATTGGTGTCAGATGGGTCACTCTGGGGACTAGAGGAAAGTAATGTTCAAATTGTTGTGTACAATTCAGCACACACATGTACTATCCAACACACCATGTGTAATGACCAGTATCCCATCATTTACTATTCAACACCCCACACTATACCATCAACAAGCCATGTGTAGTGACCAATACCCCATCATCTACAATCCACCACACCATATATACTACCAAACATGCCGTTTGCAGTGACAAATGCATAGTCATCTACAATCCAGTGCAGAATATATTGTCTGGGGTAAAGGCCAAATAAAAATAGAATAGATGGATAGTTCAAGCCTTTTTAAGTTACTAGATCTCTCTGGTTATTGTAGTATCGAGAAATGATGCTTTCACAACAGAAGTTCTTATTTATGTTATAATAGCACAAAACGAAATAAAAATAGTCAACACAGTTTATTTTCTTGCTTCCAGTTTATATTTATTTTCTCGCGCAAGATTTAGTGTTCGTATTAAAAATGGCGAAATGTGCTGTTTGGTAATATGTAGAATGGTCAATACAACAGAGATGCATGTTTAAACGACAACAATGAGATTATTTTTACATAGCAGGTTAAAATCAGCATAAATGTCCAATTCATCATAATTCACTTAATATCTGATTGAAATGATCCCAATTTCCAAACTAATTTTGCAGAGAAAAATAAGTTAAAATTTATTCATATGACGTACAAAAGTGGTGGTAAATTGGTGAATCAAATCAAATTTCGGAAGCAGGCATGTTTGTGTTTTAGGGTCAAATAGCAAAATCGTTAGAACACAGTCTGGAACCGGATGTCAATGGTGTGTCGCGCGCCTTGAATGCCTCACAGTGACATAATTTTGGTAGCGAATGTCAATAGTGTGTCGCGTGGATTGGATGGGACAATGTGTGTCGTTTTGTAACATCAAAGCGCGTCGTTGTGTCTTGGAGGTTATTTCGACATCCAAACAACACAAACACTACCAAATGGATGGAAATTTATGATTTCATTGTGATACATTTAACTGAGTTGGAAATTCAATAATGCCAATACGGAATACTGATTTTCCAATGGAGAGCAGACGGCTGTGTAGATGACGACACAATAACAGTCGTCAGTCGAATCCCTCTGGAAAGTTTTATCTGATATGACGAGGGAAATACACATTGAAACAACTTACAGAGAAGTATTATAATTATTATTAGTACTAAAGTAATGTGTCTCAAAGACAAAGTTTATACTGGAAAATGACCAGCAGTAGAGAGGGTGAACCTTACAACTTTGCAGAGACCTTATTTTTTGAAAACTAAGGGTTCCTACGAAGGCTGAAAAAAGAAGTTTTTGCCTTAATAATGAAAACTTCTCTAATTGACCAGATTTTTTCACGTGCCGGTCACTACGCGTATGTCGTTCACCCTCTCTGCTGCTGTAATTAAATCATCATTGTTATATCAATAATGAGTATTGGAGAACCACACTCAGCTAAATTAGCTCGAGAGCGACTAGAGGCAATTAAAAATATCTACCTGTTCGTGATTCTGTTAAGCAACAACTACAATCGCGTCAGGAGTCTCAGGTGGAATTTACAGAAGGTACAGAACAATTATTTAAACCAATTGTCGAACCAACGAAGAAAATTGTTACAGCAACCGAAGCAACACAACGAGCTCTTGCAACATTGCCTGTTGATATTGCTGCTCGTATTCAAGCAGCTCAACCACCACCACAAGCACCACAAGCAGCTCAACCACCACCACAAGCACAACCACCAAAAACCAGAACTAATATAATAGATAAATTTACGCCTGAAGGTATTGCTGCTACCAGGAACCCAACCCAATTATTTGATATTGCCGCGTTTGGATATTATGAAAGAGAAAATTATGTAAAACCAGAATATATTAAATCATTAAAATCTGCCAATTGGATCAAAGATGTATATCGCGTCGCTACTGGTATTCCAGAAATCAGATCTATTGAAGATATTGAAAGTTTTAATGAATTTTATAATGATATACAAAGATATATAAAAGAGACTATACAAGGTAAACGATTATCACAACCACCACAATTTGAATCATCACCAATATCATCACCACATCTTAAATTACCGTCACTACAACAACCACTACCACGACTGCAACCACTACTACAACGACAACAAGAGATACAACGACAACGACAAAAAACATCAGAACCATATGAGCAATCACAAAGTGATTATCTAGAATTACTGAAAACACCATCACCACAACGAGCACAACAACTACAACAAGAGCTACAACAACGAGAACAAGAACGACGAGAAACAATGAGACGATTGAGATCACCACGACAAACTGAGGAAGAATTTCAAGACGCTCCCGGCGCAACTGGAAGTGGTCTAGGAAGTGGTCTTATTACTTGCCCCAATAACGTTCTTGATGATGTCGATCGACTAGAAATTCTCATTGGAGGAAAACGAGCTGGTAATAATTCCCCAGAAATCATTAATGAAGCAGCTGATATTTGCAAACTATTATTTACAGGCGGTATCATGGATATTAATGTATATCGGTCTCTCATTAATGAAATCGCCGATGACTACCACAGTGATTAGATACAATTAGTGATAAAGTCAATTAATACCAAAATGATTGTGCATGGTACTCAACGTGGACCTACCATGGTCAGGGTAATAAACTCTCGATTACCGGTATACAAAACGACCTACGGAGATGGACTAGGTGATGTTGTTCAGGGTCTGTTTAGAAGAATAGCCCCAAAAGCAATACCGATTGCAAAGCAGCTAGGAATGAAAGCTATTGATGTTGTTCGTGAAAAAGGTATAAGCGCTGTTGGTAATATTGCAAGCAAAGCATTCTCAGCAATCAAAGATAGACTATCACGATTAATACGCAAACCACAAGCGGTCCGACCTCAACCTGTGAAATTGGCCAGCACTGAAGTGATGCCCGCAAGTGTAAGTAAAATAATAAATCAAGCCGCTAATCAAAAACTAGCGGAGTTGGCTGATGTCCCGATGTCGGAAAAAGAAAAAAATATAACCGTTAGTCTGATAGCAGAAAGTGGTCTCACTTCTCGAAGTGGTCTTCGTGTTAGACGAAGACGATAATAATAAAGATGTTTAAGCGCATATCTGATCCCGCGTTTGACATGGATGCACCAGTACTCAAAGATGAGTCTGTGCGTGATTATCAGTATTATTCTTATGACGCACGACTGCCAGATCAGCGTGGACGAATTGAACTACAGGTTCAAGATACAAGTAGGTATTTTCTACCCGCTGAGGCATTTATTGAAGTAGAAGGTGAAATTTTAAATAACGCTGTTCCTGCAGCACCAGTAGCATATGGGGCTGATGTTAGGGTTGGTTTTGTTAATAATGGTATTATGGCGTTATTTCACAGCGCTACGTACATGATTGACGGAAAAAATATTGAATCTATTCAGAAAGACGTTGATGTTGCTACAACAATATTGGGTTTAGCAAGATACAGCGACGATTATTCAAGATCAGCTGGCCCGTCAATGATGTTTGCAAAGGATACAACTGATTTTCCAGAAAGTAGAAACGTAACTATAGGTGATGTAAGAGATGCAGGAGGAGCTGCAGATACCACTGCAGTAACATCAATGAATGCAAATTTTAACTTAGGATTTGCAGTACGTAAATCAATGTTAAAAGGTGATAGGAGAGTATTTTCATGTGCGATTCCACTGTCACATATCTTTGGATTCTGTAGAAATGTCAGAAAAGTCATTTTCGGAGCCAAACATACGGTTGTACTTGTACGAAAAGGCACTGATAATGATGCAATCTGGCGACCTGGTGTAGTTGATGCTGGTATAGTAGTACTAACAAAACTTTCCCTGTGGATGCCAGTGATGACTCCGTCAATATCTGAAGAAGACCGGTTGCTATCTTTTATGAGTCAAGGCGGTAAATCAACGTTGTCATGGTTGACTATGACCACAGATGCTGTAGATAGCGCTATTAATGGTTTATTTACATGGCAAATAGCTTCTCAGCAAGTTGTTTCTGCACCAAGACATATATTTATTGCGTTTCAAAATACTGCACGAATAAACGATCAAGATGAAAGTATAATGATGTTTGACAAACTTGGTGTTTCTGAAGTTTCATTAAGGATAAATGGACATCAAGAACCATCCGAGGATATTTTGTTAAATTTCGATCAAAATCATGTAGCACGTGCATATCATCGTCTTATGTCGTTTATGGGGCGTGATCAGAATATTGATACTGGTTTACAAATATCGCAGCTAGATTTTACAACGCTGTGTCCGATTTATTACTTTTCACTAGAACATTTAGATTTAACCAGACAATCTGTTGTAGATATACATTTTCGAGCTCGTGTTAATAGAGATGCTGGAGCTATTCCTAATTATAGAGCAATCGCCGTTATACTCAGCGATAAATCGATGTTACTCGAAGGTGTTGGTGGACGAATGAGAGTTATTGATGCTCCAGTAGAAAATATGTAAAATATTTTCTAAACATGTAATTAGATCGTTCATAATATTAATAATGTCATATCATCACGTTAGTGTGAGTCTGACTCCTGGTCAGATTAAAAAGCTACAATCAGCATCAAAAAATAACTGTGGAATAAAAATATCGCTAAAGCGAGAACAGATGAGCGGTGCAAATAAATTATCGTTGACCGAGCGTCAGTTCAAAAACTTCAATGACGCTAAAAAATCAAATAAAGGTATAAAACTTAATCTTTCTGCGGGTGCCATCAAAGATATTGCTAAGACGGGTGGTATATTTCCACTTCTCGCAGCTATACCAGCTTTAATAGCAGCTGCAGCCCCAGCTGTTGAAAAAGCAGCTGCGCTAGGTGCTGTTGGAACTGCTGCTGGAATGGCGTTAAAGAAAGCAACCGGACAAGGAATCAAAAAAAGGGAAAAGGTCTAAGACTACCAGGAACCCCGTATTCGTGGTACGGAAAGGGTCTAAGACTACCAGGAACCCCGTATTCGTGGTACGGAAAGGGTCTAAGATTACCAGGGACCCCGTATTCGTGGTACGGAAAGGGTCTAAGACTTCCCGGGACAGTTTACTAATATCACCCATGTCCAATTTTGATTTACTTAATGCTGCTAAAAAATCAAAAATAAAAAACTTCAGAGGTGTTTTTATGCGCGATCAATTACCTACCGTTGCAATGCAACATGAAACCGGTATCATTAATCTCGATAAAAACTCTGGCCCAGGCACGCACTGGGTCGGATATGCAATTGATCCACGTGGAATTATTTATTTCTATTCGTATGGATTAGCACCACCAAAAGAATTTTTAGAGTACGTTACCAGCGATAAAAGTATTCCAATCTGGTATTCAACGCTACCAACACAACAAATAACTGATCCTCCAATATGCGGTCGTGAAACCCTCGCTGTGCTTGATGCTGTATCAAAATCAACAGCGCCACCTCATAAAGTCGTGCACGCGTTCACTACACTACGTCATCACACTTAAACAGATATCAGTAAATATAATGGTAGATATTTATGGAAGATTCTCAGGTAGAGCTCAGAAGGTCGATTTATCTAAATATGCAACTCTTGATCAGCTCAGAAATGAAATCGATGATTTATTAAATATCACAAGTGTGGCTCAAAATGAAGTCGTCGTTTTCAGGACAAACAAGGACGATTAAAAACGAGTAACATACAACTACTAGATGTACTTGTACGAATTCCCAACGCGGTTGTTAATAATATCGTTACTTTCACTGATCAAGGTAAAATACAGGATTCCAGTAAATCGGTTAACGACTATGTTAAGAAAACTGGTGATGTATTTACCGGTGACATTATTATGTCAGGAAGAAAAATTACATATCTTGGAGATCCAACCTCGGATACAGACGCAGCAACAAAAATAATACGTCGATGATCAAGAATCCAAGTACGTGTCAGTGCGCGGTGGTATAATGCGTGCATTTCTCGACATGAATAATAATGGTATTAATAATCTCAGAACACCAGAAACAGATTTTGACGCTGCAACGAAGAAATACGTCGACGATAAGGAAATTCCAATAACGACTTCGTTAACGATAATCAATGATGGAATTGCTGCATTTAGAACTGATTATATTAATCACGTGCAAACGTTTCTGAATTTCCGTAGAAATATAAACAGATCTATTAACGAATTTTTTGGAACTCCACCAGTCGTTGACATAAAACTTACCGACATTAAGATGAAAATCAACGATATTGTTAGTGGAATTCCTAATATCATTGAAAAAACGAATCTTATTAAAATTCCTCACAAGCAGATCTTCAACGTAGTATACACAGTAGCATCAGGATTAGGAGTATGGACACTGCAAGACAATAATCTCAAACACACCGCAGAAGTCACTGGCGTATACAGACTGTCCGTATTTAGTAGTGCAAAATTCAGTATATTTACTACATTTCCATGGCGTTATTCAAACGATACTTTTTCTGGAGTTGTATCCGTCATAATAAATAAAGATGCGGAAGAAACATTTCTGCTGGAAGCATCTGATAAAAAATTAACCAGAGCACTATACTGGTGGTGCTTGGAATTTGTGTGTGAAACTCCTCAATTAGTTATCTAGATAAGTATAATGAATCAAGAGTCATTTATCGACGTTCAACGTCACAGATACGCTCAAGTATGTGAGTGTCAAACCAAACTAAAAATATCATCGACGATTACACGATAAAGGTAAAAAAATATCGGCGACGTATGGTTGTTATTGATATAATGGTATACTCGGTTTCTGCTGTTATTGCTGGAACTGGATTGTTACTATCAACAATAACGATGACAGCGCCTGCAGTTGTAACAATTATAGTTTCCACGGCAATAACATGCGCAGGTATTTTCAGTATTATCGCTAAGAAAATATCTACGTGTACAAATGATAAACTAAACGAGTACATAATGAAATTGCACACAGCAACATCATCTTATTCTAAACTATCATCGTATCTTTCGGCGTATCTCAGCGATGGTAAAATATCCGAAGAGGAGTTCGCAACGATAATGGAAACTTATCATGAGGCATTCAAAGTGGATTCTAATGATAAAGTGGAGGGTTGAATTTCCGCTCTATTAAATACGGAGTATTTTAAATAATGTCATCGTTAGAATTATTACAGCAGATCGTAGCTAATACAACGCTGTCAAAAACTACTATGATATCATTAAGTTCAACCAATCCTGAATTTAGCGTTAATTTTCCGACCGCAATTCCAGCAAAGGAAATTGCATTAGCGCAGCTTCGAGTTTATCATAGTTGGCCAAATATCAGGTCAAAACCGTTTGGTGGACAACCAGAAAATAATTCACTGGTATTTGCGAATAAGAATAAACCGGATGGAACACCTGATTGGCAAGTTGTTGGAATTACAACGGGTAGTTATCAAATAGACGAGATTAATGATGAGTTCCAACGCAGAATTAAATCTATCACAGGGAAAGAATCTAAAATAGCGATTACTGCTTACGAACCAACACTATCAGCGGTTATTGAAATAAATTCTCCTGATTACCTCGTAGATATTTATTAAAGTTCAATTAGATCAGTGTTAGGATGGCCTGAAGTCGCACCTGTTTATAATGGAGTTTCAGAACCAACTAAAAATGAATTTAAAACGAGTGAAGAAAAATTCATCAAAAATCCAGAATATCGAGGAAAATATCCATGGCATTATATAGTATTTGAATTTGATCCTAATAACAATACATACTACTTTACCGATTTTGACGGTAAAAGGATCCCCAAGATGATCAGATCAGTATTTAATATTATCATTACGCCAGGGGGGAGGCATCGAGATATTGTTGATGAAAAATTTTTAAAAGATTTTTTAGATACTCTTAAGCCTGAATACGATAAAACATTTAATGATTTAAGAAGTTCACTTATTTCATTATCTCAACATTATGATCATAAGGTCAAGCAGCAAATAATCGAGTCAATAAAACACTTAAATGGGATCTTATTCGATTTACACATCGCCAATCGAAGTATTAAAAACATTGCGACTAAACTCGATGGAAATTCTTACACAAGTCCAACATTGAAGCAATTATTTCTTGATCATTATAAAATAACAGAAAAAGACTTACAAACATTTATTATACCAAATTTAAATAACGCTGAAATGAAGAAATCATTAAGTGATCTTATTGAAGAATATTATCCGGGAGTAATTGAGTCATGGAGAAAAATAGCCCCACCACCGGTTATACTAAAACACAATAACAACCCTTTTGGTGCCGGACGTCATATATCGCCAGGCATTGTAAACATAACATCAGTTATTGCAGTCAATCTGGTATGCGATGTTATTGAAGGTAGCTATCAGATAGATCTTTCTAAGTCTAACCAGGCCCAGCAAGGGTACATATTATACAGTTTTAGCCCATTAGCCCCACCAGGTTGGTTAATTGTATCAGAGCCAATTAACCCCGTGTACCTGCGAGTTCATAATCCGTTATTATCAAGGATACACTTTAAACTTACAGACCAAAGCAATCGCATTCTGGACACAAGAAATGAAGAACTATATATATAACTGTAAGTGAAATCATAATGCGTTTTTATCACAATGCGTTATCATAACAAAAAAAAATATCCGGATGTATAGTGCTTGTCTATGATACATAATAGTTGGTGTACAATACAGTATAGTATATACTTGTTAATATAACCTTACCGGCGGTCTCATTCAATGCTAATCGGCAACTTTCCCTATGTGGCAACCAGTAACTGACAAAATAATAATACTGTATTCTTTGTTTACATAAAATCCGCGCACAAGATTTCTCATAGTGCGCAATCGAAATCTATTGTCTAGAAGGCTGCATATTGATTATTCCATAACGGCTGTGTATATGTGGCCGATTACTGCGTAAAGTTATTTTAAGAATACGCTATGACTAAATCAATTTCCTTGGTAACGGCTTACGCATAGACTCAGTGTTAATGCAGAATTATATATATTTTTTGGAAATTAGAAATATAAAATCCCATTTTACACAGAAAACTGTGGTTTTTCTTAAGGACACTGTAGTTTGTAGGAAATAGGCTATTGGTAAACACATATTAACTTTTTCAGTATATATTTATAACAAGGTCCGATAGCTCAATTGATAGCGCGTAGAAACTCTCATCCGGGGGGTCATGGTTCGAAACCCGAGAAAGACATATGTCTGTGGGAGGCGATTTTAGGCCAAGATTTATAATCTATTGGGGGCTCCAGCCCCCCCGTCTTCAGAGTACACCAATCCACTACGTCAACACGTGGTGGATTCACTTTTGTGAATCACCCATTGGTTGATCATTATAGGTTGGTGTGCTGGCGTGAAGACGGCATTTCATCATATCATATCATCATCATATCATCTCATCAAACATATACAGCGGGGGGTGATATGAGGTCGTGACCTTGTGACTTCACTAAAGGGGTACCCCACACAAGGGCCATTCCAAAGACACATCGCAAAACTAAAAATAAACCTAGGTTCCAGGTCACAAAGACCAATCAGCCTTTGAGTTTCTAGAGTTTCGGTTACGGATATTTAGGAATTCTTGTAAGGCAGTAAACAGAATCTGGTTGGTCACTAAAATAAGACCTACACGTGTATAAACAACCCTCTGAGTTTCTAGAGTTTCGGTTACGGATATTTAGGAATTCTTTCGGGGTAAACAAATAACACGTACAGACAGCCCTCTGAGCCTCTAAAGTTTCGGTTTCGGATATTTAGGGGTTCTCTTGGGGGTAAATGTCTAAACGAAGAACCTCATTAGGTTTATCTGATACAACTATGGAATGGTAGATCGAATATCACCTCGCGCTGTATATTTTGTTTATTTTTTATATTAAATATACACTTATTATATAATGAATTTTGAAAATATCAATGTCATTGTTTCTGCGATTAAAAAATTACAACATAACGGTATCAATGTATCTGACAATCTTAATGCTGAAAAGATTCTATGTGATTTTGACTCATTACAACAACGAAAGAACGAGAACAGATTCACGCTATCTGCTGATTATAAATTCATGAAAATTATCCAACAAGGAATGTTAAAGTCACTGGCAACTGTCACTGATGATCAGGTAAAGTTGTTTGTGCCTCTCTCAAACGCTATTGACAAAATCAAGCTAGAATTATCTCATGGATACGAACAGAAAAAGATTATGAACTTTCGTATAAGACAGTTAAGAGAGCATTGTGAAAATACGAGTGAAAATACGAGTGAAAATGACAGCGATAATGATGGACCATTGACTGTGATAATAGCTAAACAAAATCCTTGGGAAAATTAACATACTCTGCTTAGTATAATGCAACCTACACATATTGACAAGTATATTGTATCAAAGAACCAACCATTATGTTTCAGTAGGTATCAAGTACAAAATATATATAATATTACCCGTGCTTGTTGTGCAATGTTTTTCGTTGAGTTTGCTAGTTTTCGTTGGGTCAAAACCCCAGGAAGGTTAACGGGAATTAACATTAGATTTTAAATTTATCGATGAAAAACTGGTTTTTTCCGGTTCTTTTGCTCGTATTGTGTAGATTTTTTCTAGCGAATTACGATAAAAATCCGGAAAAAAACCAGTTTTTGATCAACAAATTTAAAATCTAATGTTAATTCCGTTAACCTTCCTGGGGGTTTCACCCTCAGAATTTGTCAAAATCTGACTGATTTTCACTGATTTTTGGTCATTTTTCATGCAAAAAACGATATTTTCGAACAAAAAACGCGGTTTTCAGAACAAAATCAACGAAATAAAATAAAATTATTTTTATTTGCAGTACTTGAGATCCAAATTCACTGAAATGTTTTTACAATAAAAAGTATGGACAATCAGGATAGCTTTTGACATTAACTCGTATCTAGTATAAGCGGACAACTACGTATTTATCATTATGCTTGACGGAGCGCTTAATCATTTGGTAACATTAAAAATACGGTAGACTAAACGTATTGAAATCTTATTTTTTGTGCAAATCTTTTGGAAAAGGCAGATTTCTGTATATTTTCTGCCGCGTATTGTACTGAAGGTGGTACTATGTCAAAATATTTGGCAGCAGAATTAATTGATTCAAAACTAATTTCTTCCCCAGTCTCTGTATTTACGGATTTAATAGCTCTCTTTCCGTATAATTTACACCTTCCTATGTTTCCGGATTTACAATTTTGACTCTGTGTAGTAATTCGTAGATTTCCAAGTGAATTGTCAAGTTTATCGCCGTTAATGTGATCCACCACATACCCATCTTTGATCAGTCCAAAATAACACTCGATCACAAATCTATGAGATAAATAATGTTTATTTCCTTTGGTATTAAACGCAAGATAACCAGTATTGGTAACACTACCGACTGGTTTTTTCAATCTGCAGTTTCTAATCACACCTTCTCGAGATGCTTCATAATTGGTAATGATTGGATGTGACACAAAATCATTTTGCTCCATTTATATACATAATACTATTTGCTTAAATCATTGTTTTGAAAATCTAGCGAGATAATCTTCTTCGGTCTTTATAGGAGAATCAGCGTTATATTTTTTATCGTAATATCGTTTCAACTCTCTGTATTTTTTACCACCGCATTGCGCACACAATTGAGTCTTTCCTCGCACTCCAGCACTACACACAATACACAGTTTTGGTCCTAGACTCCCATTTCTGACGCATTGCATATGATAACTACAGTATTCATTCACACATGTTCTGTTACACGGAGACGTATAACCGATTTTTAACCAGTTGCAATGATTTGGTTGAATCATATACAAAAGATTAACGTTCAATTAAATATATATTTTGCCCTAATTATAATATGGAAGAATTATCCGTGATTGAACCCTACGCAACCAGATTCGATCTTGACAGACTACCCGAGTATAAATTTAGTATTTCGATGCAAGATCTAGCTTTAATGAATGCGGATATAACTAAACGTATCCGTGAGGCCAAGAAGGAATTTCGTGACGATGGTGCAGTTCATGCATGGTCAACATTCAGAGTTGGAAATGTTTCTAATACGATGAATGACAAACGAGGAAGAGTAATCATTAACCACCTTGATAATCAAAAATATTTTATTTTAATAAAATTTATTGTAAATACAGAAGAAGATATTTGGATTATTCGTGACAAGCGCGATCCCGTCCGCGTGCAGTCAGGAAATAATATCTTCTTGAGTAATAAACCCAAACCAGGAATACTAACTGGTATAGATAAACCGTATTATGAGCGATCGTACCCTGTAACTGCGGTTGTCTATGGAATATTTCCGCTGAATAATAAACCTAATGTTGGGGATCTCAAACCGATGAAATTGTCATCCTTGACTTTGTCAAGGATAAACTTCGTAGCTGAGCGAGTTACAGAAGACTTTACAAACGCGATACGTGGTAATGGTTTAACTGATTTAAGACGTAAAAAAATAAATACGTGGACAGAGTCGGTTAAAGATACCGGAGCGTCTATCAGCGACGTTGCTGAGCTAGAGAAGAAATTAAGATTTCCAATAGCAGTAAAAACATTAACCCGAGAGATTTTGTACAAACCGAAATATATAAAAAATGGAGCTCCGATAGATATTATTGATCATAACGCGCACGCATGGACTGCTGCAGTAACAATATTTCCACGAGATAGAACGGTTAACTTTTATGACGGTGATATCTTTGATTTTATTAAAAATATTAGTAAAACCGATCCTGTTTCTGTTTGGTTATTTCAGAGTTCGGAATATGATCATTACGATCAATTTGTACGACCTATCGGTGATATTTATCGTACAGAATCTCTCCATGAGGAAATGGAACATCTTGCACTGAAATATACCTCTGATGATGTCATAGTTAGACAATTATTGAATAATTGTTTTACTGTTCCGTCAGTCGCTGCTCATTTCGCTCAGGAGAAAAATTCATGGAAAACGACACGATCGGAATTTCTTGAAGATGTCAAGAAAAGTTGTATAGAATATGGGCACGGTGGATTATGGAACACCAAATACGATTATAGTGATGTTATCTCGGTTGATATGATAGCGTGTTATCCTGGGAGTTTTCTTGGATATGGAGAATGTTCTAAATACTTTAAGAGATTCGGACATCCTACACATGACATGACCAGGGTTGCAATAAACGGACCCCTACCAGATTTTGACTTAACAGGATTTGCTCACGTAGAATCATTCGAGTTTAGAGAAGATCTCCATCCGATTACTTATATTTGGTTCGGAAGACATTTTTCAGAGCGATGTTGAGTTCCGATAGTACTATTGCGATATATGCTTGATGCTGGATTTTTAATATCGTTGAGAATAACTGAAGCGATTATATCGTACAGTTCACAGAAGCAAGTTTGGTTACCAGAACCGGACAGATTTAATATCGATGATGCCAGGAAAGAATTCCCTGATATTGATGAAGATCATGTCATTAAAATAAGTAAATGCAGGAACGAGTACGATGAAAAACTTGCAAAAGATCTTGGTAGAAAGATAATCGGTAAGTTCACTCAAGGTGGTTCATACGATTATAAACGACATTGTACAAGATTGATTATGGACGATGCTGAACTAGATTTTATAATCGCTGATACAACGGAGAAAAATATATTTATAAACCGATGTAATGCTTATTTATCAGATGGAACAAAACTAGGTACCATTGTGAGCTATCTTGATGGCGACTCACCAGAATTTACTCATTTAAGATCTTCGATGTTAGCTTATGTTTCGATAAATCTATTGTCGATGATAAATAGATTTCCTCGTTACGCTGTTAGAGTTGCTACGGATTCATTTTATATACACAAAAATATAAAGATTTATTAAAACTCGGTAATGGTGAATGGGGGGTATGGAGGATAAAACAAGAAAATATACTTAGTTATTCTGAATCTGCCGACGTTGAAATCAAGGAAATATATTACAAAAATAATAATCAAATATCAAAGTCATCTGCACCATTTGTGTACGATCCTGTATCTAGACATAAGACCGTTTATCTTAATGGGTGTGGTGGTTCAGGTAAAACAACTCGTGCGATTAACTTATTTATGAATAATAACTCAGATATAATTGTTTTGACACCTACACATAAACTTGCTAGAGAAATAAAGCAACGAGGAGTAAAATCATGTACATATCATAGTTTCTTTAGATGGTGCGGAGACACGTGGACTCCATCGCGGATGGGTGAAAAATATATACCCAAGTATATTATATGGGACGAGATAAGCACGGTGTCGTTAGAAACACTAAAAACATTTCTTGATTGGTTGTTATTGAAGAATACTGCTGTGATTATGTGTGGCGATCATGGTCAAACACCACCCTTTGTTGGACAGTCTCCACATGAATGGTTGAAAACATTTGTAGATTATTACGAAGAAATAAATGATGACCATAGAGCTATTGATGAACCGCTGAAAGAACTTAAAAGATTAATCAGACTACAGCCAGATCAAATACAATGCGAGATTCTGCGTAAAGTAATTGCAGAAACTTCTATGAATGAATTTTGGACTTTATGGAGACCTGCTGATTTGATAGTCGCAAATAGAAAAATAGTTCGTGATGAACTACAAAAGAAATTATTTACGTTACATAAAGAAAAGTTTCCGGATCTACCCGTACCTTTGTGTTATCGCCCAGCAGATACTCGACGACAAAATATTGAAGTTGAAATACCAGGTGCCTTGGTTCCACCAAGGGTACAGAATCTTGTCTTGAATGATATCGTGTTGGTTGCTGTTGATGTTGTTGAGAGCGCGTTGAACATGGATAAATCGCCATGGACGTTAGGATACGCTATAACAATTCACTCGTCGCAGGGATTAACTATAACTGATACTAGAATCTGGATTGTAGATGATCGTATTGAATGGTCGAATTTAGTCTATCTCGCCGTATCTCGAGTCAGGAGAATATCGCAACTGCGTAGGGTTATTGTAGATTACGTAATAACTGAAGAAATCACTAACAATGTCGATATCAATAAAAAATTAGTCAGCTATAAGCAGTGTGACAAAAAAAATAAGCGTGACTTTGATCTTGATGCTGAATTTATTATAACACTAAAACAACTACAGAATAATCATTGCGCAAGTTGCAACTGTAATATGTCATGGCAGTGTTTTAATCCAAGACAATTTACCGTAGACAGAATTAATAGTGATCTCGGTCATACACGTGATAATGTGATGCTGACCTGTCTTGAGTGTAATCGACGTCGAGGCTCTGGACGTTTACAAAATTGAGCTTGGTGGTAATTGCGTATCCTCAGGAATTACTTGCAATTGTTCACGTACAAATCCACGTTGAGGGGCTGTAGAATCTAGTCTGTAGATTGGAGGTCTACCAGTGGATCTTACCACGCTAGAAATTTTATGTGTAGTCACGCTCCAGATAGGATCGGTTGCTCTTTTTTTACCACCTTCAAGTTCGCCAGGTTCATATAAATATCTTACAGTTACATTACCTAATACTGGTTGAGAGAAAGATTCACGTCGTTGTCCGTAGCCATTGCTACGGGGTATATATTTTTTTTTGATCGCATTAGAAGGTTTCATGGAAGTTGCACGAGTAATTTCATTATTCAACGCAGCTATCACACTCGGTAATCTTGCAACCCATTCACGAGATCTATCCTTAAAGTCAGTAGATATTTCCTTTGCATATTGGTATCCAAATAACCGCTCAGCAAGTGTTCTATTAAATCGTTCAACGATTGCCTGATCACGATGAATTTCAGTATGTCCTCGTCTGATTTTAACGTTATGCTTGTTCATCAACGATGATACTACTCCAAGAAATTCTTTACCAGGATCAACTTGTAATAACCGTGGCCATCGTAGACCACCACGTTGATAAATGCGCTCAAACGCAGATGCAACTTCAGATGCTGTCTTTGTTGATAATGGCTCCGCTTCTTTGTATCTACTCGCAACATCAACGACAGTTAACGCATATCTATACGTGTATTGACGTCTACGTGTTTTAATGGTATCGTGTGGTAAAAACAAAATATCTGCTTGATGAACTTCATTAGGAACGCTAACATCAAAATGCGCGTATTGAATTCTTTTAGGTGGACTCAGGAAGATTTGCCATATTGCCTGTCGTGCTAACCATGATGCAGCAACATCACGTGAAACTTTTGCTGCTTCGGCGAGTTTACTAATCGCTGCTTTACCTCTCCAATACCCTCTCGGGGAATAATAAACAGATTCCATTATGATAGTTATATAATTTAATTGCCAGCCCCTAGCACTAGTTTACCTTTCATAGCAGTTTTTACTAGAAAACTAGCGAATTTATCTCTGAGAGATTTATTAGGTATAGAATTTAATGCGTGAATCAATTTCACATCTGCGAGATGTCGTTGTTGCAAATCCTTACTTTTATACGCGACATCATGAACGTGACACGCTTGATCAATCTTATTTACTGGATACTCTCCTGGTTTTGGTTGATCTCGTTCGTCAAGTCGGATATCAAGTCGAGTTCCTGGACCACAATAATTATATCCGGGTAAATGTTTCTCACCAGGGTATTTAGCCCATGGAGTTCCTGGTAATTTTCCTAATAAAGCTGCGATATCACCACCTGTCTTTGTTGGAATAAATTTATATTTCTTGGTGCCACATTTCACACACTTACCTGTAAGTGCGCGTCTTTTATTTTTTGTTGTTATTGTCGTTAATTCAGCAGTATGTGTAGGTGCTCTGCATCGAACACAATATAGACTCATATTATTTATTATATGGATATAATTGACTTTTCAGCGACAAGAAAACAAGAACCAGTAAAGCACCATCCAGCGCTACCAAATTCTATCAGAATGATTATAATAGGCCCATCTGGAAGTGGAAAGACGCAATTACTGCTTAATCTGATAATGAGATGGCTGAAGTGGGATAAATTGTATTTAATAGCGCCATCTGTAGATGATCAGCGATGTTACGAAGTACTTAAAGATTTTAATGAAAATGCAAAATTGTTGCATGAAGACAGTGAAGTCATAGACTTTATTACTGATATTGATGAAGCGCCATCCGTAGATGATCTGGATGGATTCATTAATAACCTCGTGGTATACGATGATGTCATGCTGGACAAACAATCCAATCCAGCTCGGATATTTTCACGAGGCCGTCACAAAAACACAGACGTGATTTATGTTACACAGCGTTATACACAAATTCCAAAAGTGATCAGGGATAACTGTAACATTTTAGTTGTGTTCAACGGAGTAGATAATCATACGCTGCAAAATATTTATTATACTTGGTGTTCTGGGGACATGGATATGAACAAATTTAAAAATTTCTTTTCAAAAGCACAAGCTGCTCCTTTGGTTTTGTAACAATAAATTTACATGATCCGAGGTCAAGATATCGTAACGGACTTGATACAATTTTTGGATAAAAACCATAGCAGCAGGAAGGGTGAACGACATACGCGTAGTGACCAGCACGTGAAAAAATCAGAAAAAATCTGGTCAATTAGAGAAGTTTTTACTGTTAAGGCAAAAACTTTTTTTTCAGCCTTCGTAGGAACCCTTAAATTTCAAAAATAAGGTCTCTACAAAGTTGTAGGGTTCACCCTTCCTCCTGCTGGAAGAGGGTGTCACCGCTGGAGGAGACGTCTTTGGAGACACGCGTTTCCAATGTTTCATCAAATTAGGAAAGACGCTTGTCAAATCCGGTTTGGCAGGCATCACCAGCAACGGAGAAGTGGAAAATGTTGAGGTGACTGGAGACGCAGTCACCGTTGTTATTGTTGTGGCAGGTCGTGGTTTGCGAATGTAAGGTTGCGTCCTGGCACCAGTGGTGAAACAGATGGGTACGAAATCGCAAATAATCGGGGGTAGTGGGTTTTAAATCCACGAGTAAATAAGCGTGTGGGGTTTGAGTGGCATCGTCGTACGCATGAGTCAGCCACGGAGTTCCTAACTGTTTGGCTAAGACTTGCACTTTCGATTTATCTCTAGGGATTTTAAACAACACCACGTAATGAGCATTGAGACTGATGGTGCGATGGGCTTTACTTTGTTGAAACAGATTTTGAGTGATATAAATGACACTGGCATTACGATGATGCCCTTTGCGCGCAATCCACAGTTTAATTTCTTCTTCGTCTTCTGCTAAGATGTCGTCAAAAATAACCAAATGAGTTTGACCAGAGTCAGACACGATCCCGTCGTCTTCGCCAGAATGCCTCCCACAAAGCGATGGAATCGCCTTGACTTTCTCGCAGGAGACTGTACGCCGATTACCACTCTTTATAACACCTCACGATTCGTTGAGGTGGACGATCGATCAAATGATGTTTATGTTCGATCAAACGTTTGACAAATTCGGTTTTGCCTGAACCGCTAGGTCCTGCAATGAGCATGTTAAAGGGATGGCGAAGATACAAGGCCTCCCAACTAGTCCGATCTACGTGTTCGTCGATGATTTTGAAAGTGGACGAAGAGGTAGCAGAGACAGTAGAGGTAGCCATAGTAGTATGTAAGGAATGTCACTTTTGACACGAAGACAGACAAGACAAGAGTTTTTATACTTTTTTCAGGACACGTTTATTGTCATCTTTAAAAGTGAACAACACGAAAGACAAAAATACATAAAGCCAAATGGCTAAGTACATGAATAAAAGACACATTAAAACGATCATAGTGGAATATAAATAAGTCTCTGTACAACATTTATGTTAATCAAGATGTGAAATCGTAAGGGTTATGTGTAATGTTCTTAGAGTCTCTACACTCCCTGGCACAGTCACACAAGGGTCTTCCCGGAATGGTCTTTCGGGGAAGTCGATAACGGCCTGTCCTGAAGAGAGTGGTTTTCCTCGATCACGACTTCTTCTTCTTCTTCTGGCACTGTTACTAACACTGGTTTAAAAGTTACTTTTTTCACTGAATGTTTTAATTTTTTAGGATGCGAAATCTTGGGCATAGTGTGTCACTTCTTTTGTCCAAGCCTCGAAACCCCAACTTTTCCAGTCACTTACCCTGTAAGTCACAAGCTACACACACATCATCGTACACATCTTCAGTACCTAATAGGTCACGAATCTTTCTTTCCTGTAGAGCTTGTCGAGAAGTATCGAGATGAAAGCGCAAAGCTTTTAGCAGAATGAGTTTTTCGTGTACGTTTAAAGGAACCACTTTCATGCTTTTTGGAGTGGTATGTACTGTTCGTAAAGAGTCCACAAAAAATCGGCTGGTAAACGAAATCCCAGAAAGCAAGTCAATAAGACACATACTACACGGCGACCCCAATTCAATGGACATAATTTTCGTAATAGGCGATTGTAATCCTCTACCGTTTGAATAGTGTCATTAATTTCCTTCCACGGAATCTGTTGTATCACGAATGATAAAGGTTGTGGCATGGTAGTCCGTTTCTATACCCTCTTTGGTGTAAGGTAATAAGTGTACTTTTTGAACAGCCTCGATTTTATTTTAGTACCGTACCAAAAATGTCTAGTCACTAACTCACACACCATACGTCGCACAGAAGTTTCCTCTTGAACTAGAAAGAATTGTTCTTGTAAAGATTTGTTGTAATCCTCTAACTCGTCCGTTGGAATTCGGTGTATTAGGATCACCTTGTAAGTTGAATGAGTGGCATCCAAAAATTTATCAATTTCACGCGATTCATCAATGTCTGGCCACTGAAACACTTTCATCAGAATCAGTCCTCTTATAGCATTTAGGTACCAGTGGTTCAAACACCGGTGACGTAACGGATGCAATGGTTCTTTGCTTTTCACTTGTATTTTGACTAACTCGCGGTAAATGCGTTCTCTCAAATCCACAGGCAAACCACGAATGTTCTCTTGTAAAGTACCCATGACCATGTCAGTCAAACACTTCTCCTAGAGCGAAACTAACGGACAAAGTGAGTAATTTTTGGCCACTGCCATTCCAGAAAACGGTCAAGAATGTCATTAAAATCTTGTAATGTAAATGGTCTAAAGCGGAATATTAGGAAGAACGCACCATTGATCCAGAGAAATCTGACTTGTTTGTTGACTTTTGTCAATTTTCTCTTGTGAATTTCTCGACATAAAAAGTTCCACAGTCACCCATTGTGATTTTGTTCTTAGAAGTCTCAGCCACATTTCCTTGTAGATCTTCTCTTGCAATTCGTTTGGTAATCTTTGAAGATTATTTTTTAGATGGGGTTTAAATACTTGTCTAGAGGTTGTCCAACGTTTGACTCCTAGCCAATCAGCTGGTTTCATAAACGACATGGTATACCCACTTCAATGATGAAGTGCCACTAAAGGTAGGTAGTGACAATCTGGAGACCATCGAGCATGTTCCAGGTAAGCGCAATCTTTCTTCTCCCACTCGTGAAGTGACACACCGCAACTGAAGAACTTGACTTTATCCCCTTCGCTCAAGTAGATAAATCCGGTTCTAGCTAATTCTTCAAGGGTAGGTCCTCCCAGATATTTTGGCCATTTTCCTCGGAAGGTTTGGATCCGACTTTCAAAGTCGCAGTATTCAGGCAAACGCACAGGGAACGAATATTCGTCTTTCACAGGTTCATTTCGATGAGGGTACGGTGAAATATGCAGGAGTCTGCTCAGTTTGGGATAATATCCGTAGGATGGTAGCTGCATGGTTTCATAATGATGTCATCCACCACGAAAACCAGTAAAGTGAAAAGGTGTACGATAACGAGTGGCATCGCTTTCGCATCCGTCTGGTTTGACACGCATAGCATCACTTTCCATGGTAGGTATAGAAAAGTTTCCATGATGTGGTACTGAATCGCTGAGGTCGTAGCGTACGGCATCCCTGCCATCGCAAGGCACAGTATCGCACTCGAGTTTGCTCTTGCTTGATACTTGCTGTTTGAAAGGATTCATCTTTCTCGCTTGGGAATGGTAGTCACAATAACCTATCGGTCTTGGACGTTGTTCCTTTTTATACTAGTCGTAATGAAGTGTCGAGCTTGTACATCGTTCCTTTTTTATGACTAGTTTTGGATGTCTTCCTTTTTTCTTCTTTAACAACGGTACTACCTTCTCTAAGGTCCCGTCATACCTGAACCGTAGTGTGATGGGTGGAAATGCCATAGAAAGGTAAGGACAGTGTGGAGCCCATCGAGTATGTTCCAGAATAGATGAATCTTTATAGATACATCGATCCATATGCAACCTCACACAACAACTGAAACAATGTACTTCGTATTCCAATCCAGTCTCAGGTCCCATGTAGACAAACCCTGTTCTAGCTAAAACATTTGCAGTAGGTAATCCTTCCCTATCCGTGGGCAATTTTTGAAACGTTTCCAATCGATTGGGACAACTGCAATAGTCAGGCAAGAAAACAGGAAAATGGTATGGTTTGAACTTGGAGTTCTCTGTGGGTTTCTCACTCGATTCTTGGTGTGTCGAAGTCATCCTTCTTGTTGGTGACTATCGTCTTGGAACCATTTTTTTTTATACCAGCGTGACCGTACGGTAAAGTGAAGTGACTGGGAAGCCGTATTTGCTTCTGGTACACGATTTGATAGACTTTTTCCAAGGGCCGGCTAACGATTTGGTGTGTGGGTAAACGTACAGTCTTGTGCGGTTCGAGGGTAATCACTTTAAAATTTCCATCCTCTCCAGACTGCAAGGTTTCTTTCAAGACACCAAAGTTCACCAGTCGACTGGTGCGATAATTAAAAGTCAATCCTTTCACTTTACACTCCGTGTGTACTTCTCCTTGAGGGTCACGGTATTTGTAGCAGTAATTTTTGGGACCGCCACTTTCAAAACTTAGAATCTTGTCTTCGGGATGCTCGTCCGTCCAGGCTCCTAAACGGTCTGCTTCGATGACAGGGTGAGGTTGACCCAGACGATCGATGTAGATGCAACTGTCTGTGTCAAAATACAGTACACGATCTCCTAACAGTTCTAAAGCTTCGTACAGTTTTAAGCGAGCATGGGCTGTCACATTTCCAAATTCGTCGGCTTCTACAAAGTCCAGTTCTTCTTCGTAATTGACTAAGATCAAGTCCTGACGAACGACGTCCACGTGTTTCATGTATTTGGTTTTGTCGTGAATCATCTGGAAGTAGCGAGAAGGTTCTGTCAAATACTTCGTCTTGGGTAAACACGGTCGTTGTGCCATTTTGCCCCACAAGCAATTTAACATGAATTTGGCAAACGATCGCCTTCCTTCGTTTTTCTCGAGGTAGTCTAGAGTGATGCCTTCCTGCTCCCAGGATTTGTCTTTGAATTTCTTTTGGTCTTCGGGAATGTCGCACCTGGAGGGATAGCCACTGGCTTCTTGTTTCAGTTTCAAAAAGGCATTCACGTAGTCTGCGAAAATGTCTTTTTGAGACTAGTCGCCCTTGTGGTATTTTTCTGCCTTGGGAAAGTGGTAAATTTCGTACACTTCTAACAGTTGGTATCCCAAGTCCAGAGCTTTAAACAATTCCACGCTGACCCATGTTCCCGTCAAGGCGCGTTCTTCCAGCGTGTGCTGACAAGGTCGGTCTTGGTTGCACGTTTCGGCACAAGTACGGCACAAGGGAAACATCAGTTTTCCTTGGCAATGGTGAGGTAAAACGGGATGGTACAAGTACGTGGGAGGCAAGACTTTGCACTTGATCAATCCTTCGTATTGGCGAATGTTTTCCAGGTCGATTTGTTCCGTCAGTAATTGCAGGTGCCCTGCGGGAAAGTGACAATATTTGCACACGTACGGATACAGCGAACACACGTCCAAGTATTTGATTTCTTCTCCTTTCTCCTCGTCCACTTGGTACAGCAAACAGGTGGCATTCATCCGCCCTCCGTACAAATTGTCCCGTGGATTCAGAGGGTCCACCAGCCTGTAACTTTCCACGATGCGCTTAAACTCGGGATCGGTTTTCAAACGGTTATCGAACTCGTGTTCCCACATTTCCACCACTTGGTATCCTTGCTCTTCTAACTTCAAGCGCCGCTGACAAGTGGCCTGGTACAAGTCTTCCATGGTCCGTTGTAAAAACTGATTTTTACTGTCAAGTTGAGGGTAACAGATGGGACAACTGTGAAATAAGTACCCGTGAAACTCGTACACGATCTTGGGGATTTCTAAGTCCCAGCCATCCACCGAATACCTTTCGATGGCTTTTTCGCCTCCTCCGTTTCAAGCGTGTTGGATCCATTTGTCTTCCTTGTCGCACAAGTAATGTAACCAGCGTAGGGTTTTGACCGAGTATTGATGTTTGACAAAGTTCGTGGTTGAGGACTTATGACAGCTAGGGTGTTTTCGGGCATGAATCGTTGGCGGTACACTAAGGAACACGCTTTGGCAATGGTGCAAGCTTCTTTGAAAGGATCGATCCCTCCGTGTTCCATGAACAGTTCTCAAAATTTTCCACAGCAACGCCGTAAAATGTCCACGTCGGAACGACAATATTTTAATATTTCTTCCTGAAAGTCGAAAGGTTCCGAGGCGTGAGTGTGGTACCAAGCGTAGAAAGCTTCTCGTTGTTCGGTACGCATGTTGTCGGGATCGTAGTAGTGAGCCTCAGGCAAATGGGGTAGAACTGCATGTTGATTGGCTTCGGTATTGAAAAAGTGTGGAAAATAGCCTTTGGTCATTTCTGTCATTCCAAACGTTTTAGGCATGCGGCTCAAAGGCATGGCCAAATAACTCATCGAATCTTTAAACTGCACTTGTCCCACTTGCATATAAACGATTTTGGCTCCGTTGAAAGTCAGTTTAGGACGTTCGGTACTTTGTTCCGTATAGTATCTCAAAAGAAACTGCCCATCGTATCCCGAGAAATTGTGAGCCATCACCGTGGCATAGCGATGACAATCTCCGTAACGTTCGATGTCTTCTTGGCTCCACGACTAGTCGATAGGGTCTAAGATCCAATTGGCAAGATCGACTAGCGTGTTCGGTCCCCGATAGATTTTTTCACGTCCTCCAGGAAGCTTGCTACAGTGAGGGCAATGAGTAAAGATAGACTTGGATGCACTTCTCGCACGCTCGGTGAGCCACGCAGAAATTAGGAATGTGAATGCCAGTCTCTTGCATGCATTCGAAATCGAAAAAGATGAAATTGCCTTTCTTCTGGTCATTATCTTCTTCTTCTTCTTCAAGTTTTAAATGGTATTCTTGAATGTAGCATTGGTGTTCCAAGTCCACGATTTGACGACAAATGTGATATTGTTTCTTTCTTGAACAGACGTGCACCTTAGCACTGTTGGTACGTATGCCTTGTCCACAAGTTGGGCACAATCCCGGGAGTTGACAAGCACATTTCTGCTGTGAACCTTGCGTCTTCAAATGTTGTTGGTAACAAGTTGGACTGACAAACGTGCGCTGACAAGCTGGGCAATGCACTTGTTCTTGTCCTTCGTCCAGACATGGTTTAGAGGCTAAACATCCCTCACATTTCGATCCACAATGCTTGTATTTCTCTCGATTGTTATAGCCATAGTCACATTTCTTACAGTAATAACCGTATCCCAGAAATGAAGTGATACTGGTAATGGCATCGAAATGTTCATCGTGATGATAGACGTGAATGTATTTTCCGTCTTTGAAATTTTTGTCTCGAAGCAACAGAGGTCCGCGCACTTCTTGAGGGTGCTCTTTCATGGTGTAGCGTGGAGCCAAGACGTCTTGCAACTTTTGCATTTCAGGAATGCCACAGGGTGTGTCTTTGGAAAAGTCAGCTTGCTGTAACAGGAGTTCTGCTTCTCTTCGTTGTTTGGATCGGGTAGATTTTCGAATAGTTTGCCAGGCTTTATCCCATTCTGCCGTGTCGTTCTTATCGGCATACGTTCGCCCCCTCCCCCCCCCCCCACGATGGCACGGGCTAAACACATCTTGTCTTGAAAATTGTTAATTTGAACAATGCTACGCTTGACGCTACGAAGTTCGTTCACCAATAACATCTTTTTTGCGTCCTGTCCCTTGGGGAAGAGAAACGTGGGTCATGAACAGTGTCGCTTTTCCATCGGTGATGTGAAACTTGTCGTTTGATTGTTGCACTTGTTGAATCTTGTCCATGACTTTGGAATGTGTCAATTCTGCCGGGCTGCTAAACTCGATCGAAACGGGGCACTTCAGACTGTCGTGATAAATGGAAAGTCTCAAGCGATCGTCTTCTTTGGCCTTACATTGCTGTTTCAGTGTGGTTAACAAAGAATCCCACACATCGGTGATGAACCCTTCTGCTTTCTCCAACGGTACGTCGGACTTGAAATCTTTAAACTTCACCGTGTACGTGTAGGTCGTGGTTCTAAATTTTCTAGAGGAGCGTTTGTCAGTCTCTCGAATGTGAAAGTACTTTTCAGGGTTTCCTGTTGGTGATGGACTTTGACTGGGTGTAGACTCTCTGGGTCTAGATTCTGGCTCACTCATCTCATCTTCAAAATCGCTGGCATGAACTTGAGCCAAGACTTCAGCTACTGTGCGAGGCGATAAATCACTTTTCTGCCTCTTACTTTCGTCTCCTTTCTTTACGAAATGATGCGATCGTTTCATTTTGATTGCAAAAAAGTCAAATGACTACATTTGAAACGCCATAGACCTCTATACATCCATGTCAGGCTCAGTGTATATATAAAGGGCTGGTGACTTCCCTCTCAGTATTCATTTCGCTCTCAAGCCTACCAGCACGATGGAAGATCCCACACAGATCGAACTTCTGATTAGAGCTTTGCGAGGTGTCATACGAAAGTTTTCTTCAGACAAGCCGACCTAATACTCCCCCTCCTTTCGAGATAAAAGTCAAGATACTTGCTATATCTGTCAGAAGAAAGGGCATTGGACTACAGAATGTCCAGATCGTCATAAAAGCAAGACCAGTGTCAGAAGAGACAAAAGTCAAGATACTTATTATCATTGTCAGGAGAAAGGACATTGGTCTTCAGACTGCCCTAAGAAACAACAGGAGCAGGAGGAGGAAGAAGAAGAGGTACCCTCGGCAAAAGAAGAACCCCGACACGTTGAGAAAGAGAAGACAGAAAAGGAAAGAAGACGAGAAAAAAGTGAGGAAAAAGAGGAGGAAAAACCTGTGAAAGTGAAGAAATTCAAAAAACAGAGAGAGTGAAAGAAAAAAAAGACAGAAATGAAGTCTATGAACTTTTTTAAAAAGTGTTGTGTTGTGTTGTGTTGTGAATTGGATTGTAAATATTTGTACCAGAATAGACCAGACTGATTAAATGTGAGTGTCTCCTGGTTTTGATTGTTTAGAATAAGGGTCTACACTCACGCACTCATAACACGTCTATTATGGGGTAAAAAAGGGATTTTGAGTTTTAATTGATTTTGGCAAAATGAATACTATCTCTTTTCAAAAGAAATGAGTGGCCCTAAAAAGGACCGTTGGGTGTTTGTTTTTTCTTAGAACAAAAACAAACTCAGGAACCAGAAGCAATCAGCTTTAACTGCCTTAAGCCTTTGCCACGGCCAAGGCCTACTTCTGGACTTTCTTCCCGTCGATGATTTAGTAGAAATCACTAGGGGTGGTATCTCCGGTGTAGTAACAGGGTTGGACTGTTTGGCTCGGGAAGGTCATTTTCTCTTGAGTCGTAATAAAGAAGTCTGATACATTTGTTTCAGACTTCTTAACTCGGCCAAAATGTCCAAGAGTACCGTTACCGTTTGACTTTCACTGTTCTCCTTCTCTCCTAGACTTTGTTTCTTCTCTACTGCTTCTTCTTCTTCCTGTCGTTTCCTTCTTTCCTCTTCTTCTCGTTGTTGCTGTTCAAGGAGAAATGCTTGTTCTGCCTCTTTTTGCTGTTGTAAAAATTTCTCCAATTCTTCTTTCTGTCTCTGTTTAAAATCCTCGGCGTGTGGTAAAGAAGGAGATGGTGGCGAAGGTACTGGTACCGGATCAAATTATTGCGAAGAAGAGAGGAAATCCGCTAAATCCCAATTGAAATCAACCTCTTCTGGTAGTAGTCCTGTGTTGACTTTGGTAGCCACTGCTATGCCATCGCTTCTCGTCTTCAATGCCGGTGAACCCCAATTCATTGTCTTCTTAGTTTCAGTCGTGTTTCACAAAACAATGTCGCATCGATTCACTGCGCACAGACGCTAGCGCACCTATATAGGGAATGTGACGTCACAGGCAACTCTCTTCGGATTGGAAGACAGTCTCCGCGAAGTGACTGAATTTTGTAACGCGTGTTGGGATTGGGATCCGCTCTTCCACTATAAATAAACAGGTGGCATGACGTCACGGTACTTGCTACATTGTTGCAAGTGTCCAGTACCGTGACATCATCCTACCTGTTCAAATTCCCATTGTCCCTATAGTATCCCAAGGTGATATTTTGTCCCTATAAATCGTGTCCCTATAGTACAAAGTAGGATATTTTGTCCCTATAAATCTTGTCCCCATAGTACAAAGTAGGGTCCCGTAATGTATTTTCTCTTTGTTCCTACGGTATCCCCATTAACTACTCTGGCATTACGATGTTCTTTTGTGTAAACCAAAGTATAATTTCTTCTTCCTCTTCTCCTAAGATTCTGTGAAGATTAAATTTACACAAGGACATGGTCAATAAAGACGACAAAATAGAAGTAATAATTAAAGGTGATGAAAAAACTAACTTCCATATGTCAAACTATGGAGAACAATTAACACATACACAAGGCAAATATGTTCAATTCTTATATATCTATATATCAATCTTGTATCAACTGTAAATATTTCCTGGTATTGTAAGTATATACCGTCTCTGCACCATCTCTGCTCTGTTTGTGCGTTTCTTATTCTTTCTCTGAACAAGTATTGTAATAAAATATTTTAGAAATCTATGTGAGGTCTTTTCAGAGTCAGTAAAAAGAGAGATTAGAGGAAAATTCAGTTTCCGAATGTCAAAATGAAAATCATAAAAATTAAATTCTTTTACAAAAGATGCATTCTAGAAATCTACAAATAGAAATCTTGTATCAGTGTGTGTGTGTGTGTGTGTGTGTGTGTGTGTGTGTGTGTGTGTGTGTGTGAATGATAGGGTATTTCAAGTGCACATCTCTTTTCTCCAATACTTTCAAAATGTACATACAAATATATACTTACGAGGAGCGTTCCGAATTAGTCTTAAATGAGATCAAATATGATGATAAAGATTCCATTGTTTGGGCAAAATCCATTATTGAATAGCTGACATAATTCATTACAATGTTGAGTTCAAATAGATATATAAGAAAAGAATGATCAACACATAGACAAAGCAAATAATTTGAATTCTTATATATTTATTTTTTATAAGTTCTGGATCAGCAGTAAATATTTGCTAGTATTGTTAATTATAAATATCTATTCATTGTCGTTGTCCGTCTTTGAGTTTCTTTGCCCTGTCCTTGTGCGTATTTTCGGTAGGACCGCACATCAGTAATATAACCGCTGTAAAACTCGACGGCTGACAGTTTTTTGGTCGCGAAAGCACAGTTTGCATAGGCGACCTAAATCCTTTTTACGTTACGACGGCTGACAGATTGATTTAGTTAAAGCAGCATGTTTCTTCTCAGTCATGAACTACTTTCGGTAGACTTATCTACACGCTTGGTAGAACTTTCCTTCAAGGAATCGTTATCTTCGTGATTAGGAAATAACTGTCGAAATGTTCCACTACAGCGTAGTAAGATGTCTACGTCGGATTTACAGTATTTCAAGTTTTCTTCTTCAAAATCAACGGGATCTGAAGAGTGGGTTTGGTGCCAAGAGTCCTTCACGTAGGAGCAATGGCACCAACACAGAGGGGCAAGGGGATAGGGACACATGGCCCTGGTTTTCATCTCTAAGCATGTTTGCCTACATCAGTAAAACTTGATTGCTTACCACTAGACGTCCTCCCCCCCCCCCCAATACTACGGGCGCCCTTGAGAAGGACAGTGGAGATCTGATTTTAATAGGATTGGAAAAAGTGTGGAAAGGAGCTTTTAGGCTCTGTTTTTACAGTTTCGTACTTTGCACAATGTTTGATTTTTAAAGAAAATGGTATTCCCAAGTTTTCCTTGCTGGTTATCCTGGATCTTCGGTTTTGTTAAAATAGCTTTTGATTCCCTATTTGTGTGTATGATTTATGGGTGTTATGGAAGTTAGTTTTTTCATCACCTTTAATTATTACTTCTATTTTGTCGTCTTTATTGACCATGTCCTTGTGTAAATTTAATCTTCACAGAATCTTAGGAGAAGAGGAAGAAGAAATTATACTTTGGTTTACACAAAAGAACATCGTAATGCCAGAGTAGTTAATGGGGATACCGTAGGAACAAAGAGAAAATACATTACGGGACCCTACTTTGTACTATGGGGACAAGATTTATAGGGACAAAATATCCTACTTTGTACTATAGGGACACGATTTATAGGGACAAAATATCACCTTGGGATACTATAGGGACAATGGGAATTTGAACAGGTAGGATGATGTCACGGTACTGGACACTTGCAACAATGTAGCAAGTACCGTGACGTCATGCCACCTGTTTATTTATAGTGGAAGAGCGGATCCCAATCCCAACACGCGTTACAAAATTCAGTCACTTCGCGGAGACTGTCTTCCAATCCGAAGAGAGTTGCCTGTGACGTCACATTCCCTATATAGGTGCGCTAGCGTCTGTGCGCAGTGAATCGATGCGACATTGTTTTGTGAAACACGACTGAAACTAAGAAGACAATGAATTGGGGTTCACCGGCATTGAAGACGAGAAGCGATGGCATAGCAGTGGCTACCAAAGTCAACACAGGACTACTACCAGAAGAGGTTGATTTCAATTGGGATTTAGCGGATTTCCTCTCTTCTTCGCAATAATTTGATCCGGTACCAGTACCTTCGCCACCATCTCCTTCTTTACCACACGCCGAGGATTTTAAACAGAGACAGAAAGAAGAATTGGAGAAATTTTTACAACAGCAAAAAGAGGCAGAACAAGCATTTCTCCTTGAACAGCAACAACGAGAAGAAGAGGAAAGAAGGAAACGACAGGAAGAAGAAGAAGCAGTAGAGAAGAAACAAAGTCTAGGAGAGAAGGAGAACAGTGAAAGTCAAACGGTAACGGTACTCTTGGACATTTTGGCCGAGTTAAGAAGTCTGAAACAAATGTATCAGACTTCTTTATTACGACTCAAGAGAAAATGACCTTCCCGAGCCAAACAGTCCAACCCTGTTACTACACCGGAGATACCACCCCTAGTGATTTCTACTAAATCATCGACGGGAAGAAAGTCCAGAAGTAGGCCTTGGCCGTGGCAAAGGCTTAAGGCAGTTAAAGCTGATTGCTTCTGGTTCCTGAGTTTGTTTTTGTTCTAAGAAAAAACAAACACCCAACGGTCCTTTTTAGGGCCACTCATTTCTTTTGAAAAGAGATAGTATTCATTTTGCCAAAATCAATTAAAACTCAAAATCCCTTTTTTACCCCATAATAGACGTGTTATGAGTGCGTGAGTGTAGACCCTTATTCTAAACAATCAAAACCAGGAGACACTCACATTTAATCAGTCTGGTCTATTCTGGTACAAATATTTACAATCCAATTCACAACACAACACAACACAACACTTTTTAAAAAAGTTCATAGACTTCATTTCTGTCTTTTTTTTCTTTCACTCTCTCTGTTTTTTGAATTTCTTCACTTTCACAGGTTTTTCCTCCTCTTTTTCCTCACTTTTTTCTCGTCTTCTTTCTTTTCTGTCTTCTCTTTCTCAACGTGTCGGGGTTCTTCTTTTGCCGAGGGTACCTCTTCTTCTTCCTCCTCCTGCTCCTGTTGTTTCTTAGGGCAGTCTGAAGACCAATGTCCTTTTTCTTGACAATGATTACAGGTATCTTGACTTTTGTCTCTTTTGACACTGGTCTTGCTTTTTTGACGGTGTGGACATTCTGTAGCCCAATGCCCTTTCTTCTGACAGATATAGCAAGTATCTTGACTTTTATCTCGAAAGGAGGGGGAGTATTAGGTCGGCTTGTCTGAAGAAAACTTTCGTATGACACCTCGCAAAGCTCTAATCAGAAGTTCGATCTGTGTGGGATCTTCCATCGTGCTGGTAGGCTTGAGAGCGAAATGAATACTGAGAGGGAAGTCACCAGCCCTTTATATATACACTGAGCCTGACATGGATGTATAGAGGTCTATGGCGTTTCAAATGTAGTCATTTGACTTTTTTGCAATCAAAATGAAACGATCGCATCATTTCGTAAAGAAAGGAGACGAAAGTAAGAGGCAGAAAAGTGATTTATCGCCTCGCACAGTAGCTGAAGTCTTGGCTCAAGTTCATGCCAGCGATTTTGAAGATGAGATGAGTGAGCCAGAATCTAGACCCAGAGAGTCTACGCCCAGTCAAAGTCCATCACCAACAGGAAACCCTGAAAAGTACTTTCACATTCGAGAGACTGACAAACGCTCCTCTAGAAAATTTAGAACCACGACCTACACGTACACGGTGAAGTTTAAAGATTTCAAGTCCGACGTACCGTTGGAGAAAGCAGAAGGGTTCATCACCGATGTGTGGGATTCTTTGTTAACCACACTGAAACAGCAATGTGAAGCCAAAGAAGACGATCGCTTGAGACTTTCCATTTATCACGACAGTCTGAAGTGCCCCGTTTCGATCGAGTTTAGCAGCCCGGCAGAATTGACACATTCCAAAGTCATGGACAAGATTCAACAAGTGCAACAATCAAACGACAAGTTTCACATCACCGATGGAAAAGCGACACTGTTCATGACCCACGTTTCTCTTCCCCAAGGGACAGGACGCAAAAAAGATGTTATTGGTGAACGAACTTCGTAGCGTCAAGCGTAGCATTGTTCAAATTAACAATTTTCAAGACAAGATGTGTTTAGCCCGTGCCATCGTGGGGGGGGGGGGAGGGGGCGAACGTATGCCGATAAGAACGACACGGCAGAATGGGATAAAGCCTGGCAAACTATTCGAAAATCTACCCGATCCAAACAACGAAGAGAAGCAGAACTCCTGTTACAGCAAGCTGACTTTTCCAAAGACACACCCTGTGGCATTCCTGAAATGCAAAAGTTGCAAGACGTCTTGGCTCCACGCTACACCATGAAAGAGCACCCTCAAGAAGTGCGCGGACCTCTGTTGCTTCGAGACAAAAATTTCAAAGACGGAAAATACATTCACGTCTATCATCACGATGAACATTTCGATGCCATTACCAGTATCACTTCATTTCTGGGATACGGTTATTACTGTAAGAAATGTGACTATGGCTATAACAATCGAGAGAAATACAAGCATTGTGGATCGAAATGTGAGGGATGTTTAGCCTCTAAACCATGTCTGGACGAAGGACAAGAACAAGTGCATTGCCCAGCTTGTCAGCGCACGTTTGTCAGTCCAACTTGTTACCAACAACATTTGAAGACGCAAGGTTCACAGCAGAAATGTGCTTGTCAACTCCCGGGATTGTGCCCAACTTGTGGACAAGGCATACGTACCAACAGTGCTAAGGTGCACGTCTGTTCAAGAAAGAAACAATATCACATTTGTCGTCAAATCGTGGACTTGGAACACCAATGCTACATTCAAGAATACCATTTAAAACTTGAAGAAGAAGAAGAAGATAATGACCAGAAGAAAGGCAATTTCATCTTTTTCGATTTCGAATGCATGCAAGAGACTGGCATTCACATTCCTAATTTCTGCGTGGCTCACCGAGCGTGCGAGAAGTGCATCCAAGTCTATCTTTACTCATTGCCCTCACTGTAGCAAGCTTCCTGGAGGACGTGAAAAAATCTATCGGGGACCGAACACGCTAGTCGATCTTGCCAATTGGATCTTAGACCCTATCGACTAGTCGTGGAGCCAAGAAGACATCGAACGTTACGGAGATTGTCATCGCTATGCCACGGTGATGGCTCACAATTTCTCGGGATACGATGGGCAGTTTCTTTTGAGATACTATACGGAACAAAGTACCGAACGTCCTAAACTGACTTTCAACGGAGCCAAAATCGTTTATATGCAAGTGGGACAAGTGCAGTTTAAAGATTCGATGAGTTACTTGGCCATGCCTTTGAGCCGCATGCCTAAAACGTTTGGAATGACAGAAATGACCAAAGGCTATTTTCCACACTTTTTCAATACCGAAGCCAATCAACATGCAGTTCTACCCCATTTGCCTGAGGCTCACTACTACGATCCCGACAACATGCGTACCGAACAACGAGAAGCTTTCTACGCTTGGTACCACACTCACGCCTCGGAACCTTTCGACTTTCAGGAAGAAATATTAAAATATTGTCGTTCCGACGTGGACATTTTACGGCGTTGCTGTGGAAAATTTTGAGAACTGTTCATGGAACACGGAGGGATCGATCCTTTCAAAGAAGCTTGCACCATTGCCAAAGCGTGTTCCTTAGTGTACCGCCAACGATTCATGCCCGAAAACACCCTAGCTGTCATAAGTCCTCAACCACGAACTTTGTCAAACATCAATACTCGGTCAAAACCCTACGCTGGTTACATTACTTGTGCGACAAGGAAGACAAATGGATCCAACACGCTTGAAACGGAGGAGGCGAAAAAGCCATCGAAAGGTATTCGGTGGATGGCTGGGACTTAGAAATCCCCAAGATCGTGTACGAGTTTCACGGGTACTTATTTCACAGTTGTCCCATCTGTTACCCTCAACTTGACAGTAAAAATCAGTTTTTACAACGGACCATGGAAGACTTGTACCAGGCCACTTGTCAGCGGCGCTTGAAGTTAGAAGAGCAAGGATACCAAGTGGTGGAAATGTGGGAACACGAGTTCGATAACCGTTTGAAAACCGATCCCGAGTTTAAGCGCATCGTGGAAAGTTACAGGCTGGTGGACCCTCTGAATCCACGGGACAATTTGTACGGAGGGCGGATGAATGCCACCTGTTTGCTGTACCAAGTGGACGAGGAGAAAGGAGAAGAAATCAAATACTTGGACGTGTGTTCGCTGTATCCGTACGTGTGCAAATATTGTCACTTTCCCGCAGGGCACCTGCAATTACTGACGGAACAAATCGACCTGGAAAACATTCGCCAATACGAAGGATTGATCAAGTGCAAAGTCTTGCCTCCCACGTACTTGTACCATCCCGTTTTACCTCACCATTGCCAAGGAAAACTGATGTTTCCCTTGTGCCGTACTTGTGCCGAAACGTGCAACCAAGACCGACCTTGTCAGCACACGCTGGAAGAACGCGCCTTGACGGGAACATGGGTCAGCGTGGAATTGTTTAAAGCTCTGGACTTGGGATACCAACTGTTAGAAGTGTACGAAATTTACCACTTTCCCAAGGCAGAAAAATACCACAAGGGCGACTAGTCTCAAAAAGACATTTTCGCAGACTACGTGAATGCCTTTTTGAAACTGAAACAAGAAGCCAGTGGCTATCCCTCCAGGTGCGACATTCCCGAAGACCAAAAGAAATTCAAAGACAAATCCTGGGAGCAGGAAGGCATCACTCTAGACTACCTCGAGAAAAACGAAGGAAGGCGATCGTTTGCCAAATTCATGTTAAATTGCTTGTGGGGCAAAATGGCACAACGACCGTGTTTACCCAAGACGAAGTATTTGACAGAACCTTCTCGCTACTTCCAGATGATTCACGACAAAACCAAATACATGAAACACGTGGACGTCGTTCGTCAGGACTTGATCTTAGTCAATTACGAAGAAGAACTGGACTTTGTAGAAGCCGACGAATTTGGAAATGTGACAGCCCATGCTCGCTTAAAACTGTACGAAGCTTTAGAACTGTTAGGAGATCGTGTACTGTATTTTGACACAGACAGTTGCATCTACATCGATCGTCTGGGTCAACCTCACCCTGTCATCGAAGCAGACCGTTTAGGAGCCTGGACGGACGAGCATCCCGAAGACAAGATTCTAAGTTTTGAAAGTGGCGGTCCCAAAAATTACTGCTACAAATACCGTGACCCTCAAGGAGAAGTACACACGGAGTGTAAAGTGAAAGGATTGACTTTTAATTATCGCACCAGTCGACTGGTGAACTTTGGTGTCTTGAAAGAAACCTTGCAGTCTGGAGAGGATGGAAATTTTAAAGTGATTACCCTCGAACCGCACAAGACTGTACGTTTACCCACACACCAAATCGTTAGCCGGCCCTTGGAAAAAGTCTATCAAATCGTGTACCAGAAGCAAATACGGCTTCCCAGTCACTTCACTTTACCGTACGGTCACGCTGGTATAAAAAAAAATGGTTCCAAGACGATAGTCACCAACAAGAAGGATGACTTCGACACACCAAGAATCGAGTGAGAAACCCACAGAGAACTCCAAGTTCAAACCATACCATTTTCCTGTTTTCTTGCCTGACTATTGCAGTTGTCCCAATCGATTGGAAACGTTTCAAAAATTGCCCACGGATAGGGAAGGATTACCTACTGCAAATGTTTTAGCTAGAACAGGGTTTGTCTACATGGGACCTGAGACTGGATTGGAATACGAAGTACATTGTTTCAGTTGTTGTGTGAGGTTGCATATGGATCGATGTATCTATAAAGATTCATCTATTCTGGAACATACTCGATGG